>JAVTVY010056842.1:0-28627 GCA_036873755.1 Hanleya hanleyi | reverse complement strand
ACCACCAAGGTGTCGGGTTCCAAATCGGCCAGGTTGGGTAGGCCTTCCACTAACGTGATGTGGGGCATTGCTGCATACGGTGCCTGCCATTCTCCGTAACACCACACGACTCGGGCAATGGGTGGGGTGATCATGCTGTTGGCGTGTTGAAGGAGCTTCCTGACGAAGTGCGTTTTGGCGGAGCCCGTCGGTCCTGCGATGACGCAAGTGAAGGGATGCTGCCACCGAGGGTCCATGGTTTGAGGTGTATCCGTTGTCGTGGTAACACGCTCTTGTAAATTTCGTACGAGTGAACTGGAGTGGTGGTGGGTACAACGTCGGTCGTCGTCTGTTCACGTTCAGAGATGGTGCTGGGGGTGGGTACAACGTGGGTGGTCGGTTCACTGTGAGGGATGAAATCCGGTGGGTCTTGAGACGTAGTAGGTGTACTTGGTGTAGGTGTAGAGCTCGACGTGGCTTGTACGCGTGGTGTGGTGGTGGTGGTGGTGGTGACTGGGCTCGATACGACTGGTGCTCTCTGTAGACCCGTTTCGCTGGTGCCTGGTGTTCTCAGTTGGTTAAGTAACGTGCTGACATAGGCTACGTCGTAAAACACACCTCCGTACAACACACTCAGCAGGGTTAGCAATAGCACCCCAAAGACCACTTGCGCTTTGCGCGTTTGGCGAGACGCTGTCTTCAGAGGCAGCTGCTGTTGGTCCATAGCACTGTGGTCGGACGTGGAATGAAGGAGGACGGCAGTGGTGTCTGGCTTTATAGTCGTTTCACCTGGTTGGCAGCGACCCAGGAATTGAAGGAACTGGGCCAGCCTTGCCATTTTACGAAATGAAACAGTTTGCCACGTCGACGTTCCGTTTTCAAAATCTGCTCCACCGTGTAGTAATCTTGCTGTGTTTTTACAACAGGCTGTAATTCCGTGTCGTAAAACGTCCCCAGCAACGTTTCCCCTAGGAGATCTTCCAGTTCATAGACACGCCGCTGTCGGGGTAGGCGCCGTTTAATCAGGAAGTGCTCATCGCTCCAGTTGGGCAAGTAACTTTTCTCGAACTTGCCCTTGACTTTACTGATCCGTACAGGGTCCCCGACCTTGTACACCGCCTTCGTCGTTCGCTGCGATGGCCTGGAGTACAAGACACGCCGGACTTGGGCTTCATTGCATTGGGTCACGGTAATGGGGGCTCTCTCTATACTTCGATGATAGGCTCGATTGTAACCCCTCACCAGTTTCGGGAGAACATCGATGTACCGCCTTGTATTCTTATAGGTGAAATATTTATACATGCGGCTTTTGAATGTCCTGTTGAACCTCTCCACCACGGAAGCCTTGGTCTCGTTGTACGTATGGAAGAAAAACACCTTCTGTTTCTTGAGAAAGGCTTGGAACGGTCTGTTGAGGAATTCCGTGCCTTCGTCGGTTTGCAAATACAAAGGTTTGAAGATGTCTTTGAACGCCGCTATGAGATTTGCCCCCGTTTTCCTCCGGATGGGTACCACCCACGCATACTTGGATAGGATATCGATGCACGTCAAGATATACCGATTCTCATCGTTGTGTTTGGCAAAGGCGCTCATATCCACCAAATCCGCTTGCCACTGGGCATCTATTCCTCCCACGATGACCCGGTTCCGTAGAAAATGGCGACGGACAGATCGATGTAAGGTATAGGTGTCTTGTCTTCTTAATCAATCTCGGACTTGGGCACGTTGTACCCCCTGGGGTTTGGCCGCTCGAGAGAGAGCCGACAATGCACTATAGGCTGCCGGACTGTCGGGACTGTAGTATAAGTTATCCAACACCTTCTCCCAGCGCTTCATGGTGACAAAATGATGATGGACCCTGGCTCTATCGCTTATTTATAACGGGTATATCTTGGGCCTGAGTTTCTTTCTGATTTTCTTCGTGGACTTCCACAGTGGCCATGGTCAATGACCAGTCCAACTCGTCTGATGACCGCTTGATAAGCACTTCATCCACATCCACCACGGCATCTTCCAATGCAGACCATAGATCAGGGTGAAGGGTAAAATGTACTGTACCTCCATCTAGCCGAACCAATTGAGCAAAGAAAGGGCCGCGTCGGATGTACACATCGTGACACAAGTGGATGAGGTCGCCGTCCAGTTCACCAGACAACACCCGTTTGAATTTGGTCCAGCCCTCCCGGGACAGACGAATGTGAGCCGGGCACGGTTGTGTAGGGTCCGTGTCTCCCACCACCTCCTCCATGATATCGACCTTATCCGCATACACATGCAGGAAAACCTCGGGGGTCAAGCTGAAATACGCCAGTACTATATGCTCCGTCATGGTCAGTACGTGAATGGTACCAGATTTCACTGTCTCTCGTATTTATAGGAGAACCCCGTGAGATCAAAGGATCAGGTGGTCATGTCATTGGGCTGACTGAGTCTAGCGGGGTAATCAATGGCATCGTCGTCGGGTTCATGTAGTTGTTCATGGGGTTCAGCCATTGGCGCCGCGGCTTCATCACGGATTTTTTCTTCTTCTTCATCGTTCTGGCCCGTCATGTGTGTGTGGGTGGCTTCATCAGGTGACACTGTCATTCCAGCCTCTGCGCATTCTATACATATAGTATTTTCTCCATCCGCTTTTTTTTCATTAGGTTCATCTAGTGCGTGTTCGATAGCATGAGCCCATGCCAACTGGTGGGGTGATCGATCGTCGGGTATAAATAACTGGTCCACCAGAGGGCCTATTTTCTCCAAGGCTGACCACAGAGAGGGAGTTAGGAGGAAACTTCGAGCCGGCTCTTGGTAGCGTCCCACCCGTGGGTAGAGCGCAGTATGGTATACGTAGCTGGCCTTGTCCAGGTGGATCAGGTGTCCGTCTAACTCTCCGCTCAACACCCGTTTAAACTTAGTCCAGCCATCACGCTCTAGTGTCACCCTATCCGATAGAGTCTCAGCGTGCTCAAAGCAAATATTTCCACAATCTTCGACCAGGGTCACTTTAGCATCATACACGTATAACTTCACATTGGGTGTAAGCGTCAGGATGGCTTGGAGTGATGACATGCTTCCTCTAAATGTCGAAGGGAGAATGACACACACTCTGTCTCATCCCTCGTATTTATAGTGTCAATACCACAGCGCCAGGGTGAATAGAGCACAGACTAGTATGAGGCCAACCAGCCGGCGCTGGTTCCGGCGTGAGCGCTCCTGGTCCATAGCGCGAGCATCAAGGATGGCTGTCATAGTCCAGTAGTGGTGAGTGATGGCACGCCTCCATCGAGTGCACTCTGTGGAGGACCGCTTCTGTGAACTCGTTCAGGATCTGGCGTCGTCCCTCGTTGTCGTCGCCATCTGCAAACATGGACCGGACCACTGCTCGGTAACCCGTGAATGAATTCACCACGGTGGCATACTGTAAAATGCGAGTCGCATGGGGCTTGATCTCCGCCATGGCTCTGTAGAAATGTAGGTGTGGGATCCAGAGGGACATGTTTTATAGACCAGATGTAGCTCTACGGGTATAGTCCGTGATACGTACTATTCTGATGGGTTAGTCCAAAAAAAGGGAGCAACAACAACAACACAGATTACAGATCAATCCTTTTATTATGCGTGAACAACATAGAAATGCATGTACTGACCTGTCTGTGGGAGGTTTCCCACAATGGCGTTCACCTTCGCGTCTTTTCGTGTACGTCCGTGTCTTTTCGTTAAAGTCCGTGTATCTTCGGTAAAGTCCGTAGGCATTGGGCAAGGAAGCTTTTTCCCGAGACCGAATCACCGCCAGACATGACTGCATCACCGCGGATGAATACATTCTTGCACTCACTCACACCACAGGTCGAGTGAGGTATCAAAGTGAAGCTTAGGTGAAGGAGCATCTAATGGACTGGGTGTGGGGTTGACATATCGATAAAAAATGGATATGACCTTGAACTGATCACGTGACCTCCCCGTGATGACAAATACCCAGAACCAAGTCAGTACATGCATCCCATAGTCCCAGGTCACGCCCGATTCACGCAGACCGGAAGTGACGTCATACACCTGCGCACAACCGTGATGGAAAAAACCCAGAACCAAGTCAGTACATGCATTCCATACAGGCAGAATGCAGGCAGGCAAGCAAGGCAGGGATGCAGGCAGGCAAGCAAGGCAGGGATGCAGGCAGGCAGGCAGGCAGGGAGACAGGTCAGGTCAGGTAAGTCAGATTGAATACACCCCTTTCCCTAAAAATGGACTCCTTTTATACGTTTTTCTATCCACCTCTTTCATTTGACCTGGGATGTGAGTGGGTGGGTTTAAAATGGCGGCTTAGGGTGTTGTGTGTGTAAAATAAGGGTCCGCCATTTTGAGCCCACCCACTCACCGGGGTCATTGAGTGAGATGTGAGTGGGTGGGTTCAAAATGGCGGCCGCTTATTTTTGATTTGACCTGGGATGTGAGTGGGTGGGTTCAAAATGGCGGACCCTTATTTTACACACACAACACCCTAAGCCGCCATTTTAAACCCACCCACTCACATCCCAGGTCAAATCAAAAATAAGCGGCCGCCATTTTGAACCCACCCACTCACATCTCACTCAATGACCCCGGTGAGTGGGTGGGTTCAAAATGGCGGACCCTTATTTTACACACACAACACCCTAAGCCGCCATTTTAAACCCACCCACTCACATCCCAGGTCAAATCAGTGCACCCGAGTGAGTGGGTGGGTTCAAAATGGCGGACTTTCAACGTCGCAGAGAAAATAAGCGGCCGCCATTTTGAACCCACCCACTCACATCTCAATAAGCCGCCATTTTGAACCCACCCACTCACATCCACACAGGCCACGCCCCCTCAATCTTATCCCAAATACCCATCCACCAATCAGAATCACGCTTACAGTCAAACAATTGTGACGTCAGAGTTACATCCGGGTGAAACCGGCATCCGATAGCGTACTATATACTACTGAGCTTCCTACTGTGTTGAATTATTTGAAATCCGTCACCGACTTTGACATGCAGCAAACGAATCGAGTTGAATTACAGTTTGAATCGGTTAGTTCATGAATTATGTTATTTCCTGAACTTGAATGCACATTAATATTGATTAATCAATTAACACTGAATTGGTTAATGATTGATTAGATTGATACTGAATTAGAATTAAATGCATTGCCCAGGTAAAATGGATTATTTATTTCTGTAGAAATGTGTTCGAATTGAAACCGTTAATTGACAATGTTCAAGTTTAATGTTTAAGTTTCGGCAATATGTCTATATGTAGTCTAATTGCACTAGTTCTACTGGCATTAGTTCCGGGCATTATTGTTACGCATTACCATATTATATCAGGATAACCGATAGCCTATAGGCCCTACTGAGTGCACTAGTAAGATTGTGTGCTAATTAAATATTAATTATCTATTTAGTGGTGTACCCAGAATAGTGAGTTGTTGAAAAGTGTTGCTGTAACTATGTGGTAACCCGAGTGGTAAGGCGAGTTGGACAAAGGTGTGTTCTCCTTATATTTCGAGACAATTCGTATCCGTTGTAAAAAAGTATTGCTTGGCCTTTGTGTGTATTTGGCAATGGACCATATCTGAGATACAATTTGACAGCGAATCTTATGGCAAACCAGTATAGATGAGATACGCAGTAATAGGTGAATCGCTATGTGTATGAGAAATTCTTCTTTTCCTTGGAACGAATATTCATGTTCAGGGACTATCCCCAAGTTACTATCCTGGAAGCGGATTATGGCTAATTATACATATGGCATCTCTGCTGTAGATAGATAGTAGATAGTAAAATGAGAATTCTGGAACAATCACTTATTCACAAATAACATAAAATTGTTCAGATTTGCATTGTCTTTATTGATCAAAAATAACAATAAGTCACAGTTCATTCATTAATTCCATCAAGGTCATAGGACCATCAGGTAATATGTATGTTCATGAAGCATCCATTTTCATCATGGTATTCTTGTTACTTGCCAACTGAGAATAAAATGATTGGTCACCGTTTTTCCCTATTCCATGAAAACTGACTTGTGTCTTCTGTATAATGCCATCCCGATTTACACATGGAAACGACCAAAATCATTACAATGATGACCACCCAACAATCCTGTGCACCAAATTTGAAGTGTCTAGAGGCAACGGTTTGGCTTCCAGACCGGTCACAAGAATTATTGATGACTTACGAACGACCGGACGTACATGCGGACGATAAAACGCTGCAGCCTAAACAATGTTCATATCTCTTCCACCTGTTTCCTTTGATCATTGTTTTAAAACATAGACACAGTGTAGTGAGTGAGTGAGTGAATAGGATTTAACGTTTAACGTCGCTTTAACATTTTTTTAGCTATAGCATGATGGGGAAGGGAAGGGACGGGGGGAGAACAGAGCTTGTAACAGAGCAGATCTAATGCTGCCATTTTATAGTGCTGTCCCACTGAAATATCATGCCATAGGCAGACATGACATCCCACTCAGTCACATTATACTGACACCGAGCGAACCAGTACTTGTTCTATTCTCTCAATGCTGAGCGTAAGCGAGGAAGCAACAACTTTCATTTTTCAAGTCTTTAGACACAGAGTATGTGGTTTCTGCCTGAGCTGCCTCAAACTATTGATACCCATCAATATCATCACTCGAGAGAAACACTGCTACAATGTGTCAAAAAGACAAGAACACTCAGCTGAAAGTTCAAGCTGAAGCAATAGGCGTAGTAGAACATCAAATCGAGATTTTAATTTATTTCCTGATGTGACACTCGGAAAAAAAACTGCAATTTTTCATGAATTCCTGATGTTTGGATCACAGTGACCTTGAGCTTTGACCTCAATTTTGGTACGAGACAGGGTCCTTCCTAATGTATTTAAATTCATTTCCTTATTTCGGGGTCACAGCGACGATCTCAATTTTGGTATGCAACATCGTTTCCCCCAAACCACTCGAAGTATGCAGCGGTTAACAATTTACTGATATTTAGGACACAGTGACCTTTGACCTCGACTTTGGTATGCAACACATCATTGCTCCCTATAGTGTAACCACTCAAAAATAATTGCAATTGTAGATACAGACTGAACAACTAGACGGACTGACCAAGGGCAGTCAGAAATGAACCGATACTGAACAGCACACTAGCTCCCAGTTAAGTAAGCATCAAACTTACTTTGTTTTCCCTCTGAAGAAATCAGTGCAGCACACCAACAGAAGTGGCATCAATATTAGAAGTGGTATTTGTTGAACATTCCAATCACTTTTCAATTCTGTATTATAACCTCGTTGACCTAGCGATTGTTTTCCCCATGGATAAAGATATGAAAAGTAGTTTGCTGTGTGTGTGTGGGGGGGGGGGGGTGTCCGTATACATCCTAGCATCATCATAAAGGTCAACTAAAGGTCAAAGGGCCGTGATAAATAGAGTGAGCCTGTGAAACGTAGCATGCACAGTGGGTGTGGGAACTGAGACAAATACAGGGTTCGTACATCTTCAAGCTTCCAATTTTCAATGTCTTTTCAACGTGTGAGTTTCTGTTTTCAAGGCATTGAAATCTTCACAGTTCAATTTTTTGTTATTTTTGTACTGAAACAGGAGTACGGATGTCCTATCAACATATATATTGGTCATACATTATCTTTTGAATGGGCCTGGAAATTCTTTTTAAGTTATTAAAGAATATATCTCCATAATTAAGTTTGCCAAATGACGGCAAAGGACTGTATAACTTTGAGCTAAAACTTGACAATTGACAACATGAACAGGAATTCCCATTTTCAAGGTCTTCAGTTCAATAATTTTCTATTTTTCAAAGCTTTCCAAGCCTTGAATTAAAAACTGTCATTTTCAAGGTTTTCACATCTTCATTTTATCAAGCCAATAAATCTACGTTCCCACTTAGAACTTACCTTGATATATCTGGCCCCCTTCAATGTTCAAAGAACTTATAAATAGACACGAGACGTCACTGATCTCGAAAATATTTGAACTTCGAAATGGGTCATTGAAGAGCGTTATTGATTGGCTGACCTCTATAGTGGGCTAATACAAACATCATATCAGGAGGAATGGCGCCGCTAATAGAGGATGATGTCATCCTACTCACAATCAGCGTGTACGTTCTGATTGGTTCGTCTCTCGTTCGTAGTTGAAATTTACATCCTGGATTTTGAACACTGAAGGGGGTCAGATAAATAAAGTCAGGTTCGACGTGGAAACGTAAAACTTTAAAGCTTATCTTATTGGGGTCATTTTGAGCTTTTTATATACCCAGGATCATGGGTAAATTGAAAATGGCGGCCATGTGGTATCCGTGAAAGTAGTGTTTTTCAATCTTTTCGCTCCATTTCTTCACATTTTTCTTGCCTTAAAAGGCATTGAAAGTATTTTATTTATGCAAAACTAATTATTCTATATTTTATTTCAGTTTTTCTCTTAGAAAAATTGAGAAAATGAAAATTTCGAAAAATCGACCCCAAAAAGACCAAAAAATGGCTTCTGAGAAAATATATAGGGGGGGGGGGGCACTTTCCGCCCCCTAGGCTTCACGATACACCCCAAATCGCCCAGGCCAGATAGGGTTAAATAGCACGGCCTGTTAAACCTTGACATATCATCCTTCAATTTTCTTTGCTTCAAGATCGACCTTGACCCCAGTATCGAGAAACCCAAAGGATGAATCACCTGCAAAGTTTCATCTGGAAAGCAAAACAATATCAACCGCACATAAATTGATCTCTAACATTGTTTTAAAATATGACATTTGAACTTTTAAAAATGTTCAAACAATTTAAAAAGCACTGGACTTCCATAAATTATATCTAGACCTTCACAAATATAAAAGCTTCACAATGTATCACTATTATGAATAAAAAATCTATTAAGTGTATTTTACGATTATAAATACAAAATTCATTGTACAAAATCCCAATAACAGACACAAAATGAACTCATCTTTATGCTCCTATATCAAAGAATACAAGAAAAATAACGAAAAAACCTTCTCAACTTTCTACATCATTATATTCCGACTGCAGTTTCGAACGTAATGTTCTTTTCAAGGAATACTGTTTTCAAATGACAGACTGGTATATATACAAATACAATACTCAAAGAATACATATATACGACATATAACATATAAATAGATGAACAACTCAAACCTTGCAAACATTGCTTTCACTGCTTGTGTCCTCTACTCCCATATAAATACGTTGAGTTACAATGTAGATACATGTATGAATACGACCCAATTAATGAGTATTCATCGAAAGATAAATATTCACAAGATGCAGGGTGCTACTTATCATTGATGTATTCCTCAAGTGAAGAGCAGCTATAGGGACCTGGGTGTGTTCTCATATAAAACATACCGCCTATCTACTATTTTCATCTGTCATCAATGACAGACTCACTTTTTTGTTTTTAATTTTTGTTTGTAGAAGCTAATGAAAGGTCGTGTGAAACACTGGCGAAGAGTATTTCCCCGGATAATTTTGTAACACATAATTTGGTACTCACAGGGCTTTAGATCTCCCCAATTTGGGCACACCCCTATTAGGGGTGGCAATTGTTTTTAGGATGGGACAGATGGTGGGGCACATTCCCCTGGAGGATGAGCAATCAGGAATCATCCCTGGTAATAGTGCCTCTGAGAAGGAATTCCTTTACCAATGGGAGAAACCCAGTGTGAGGCAACACCAACTTTATTTTGTGTTTCATGGGCCAACCGACATTAAACATGAGATTGATCTAATCAAAACCCCTTGGCTTTCCCCAAGTGATTGTGACCCATGTGTAGTGTGAATTGGGGAAGAGATAGTTCTATGTGGGATGATCAAGATATATCGGTAGTACATTCAGGCATATAGGACAGAAATAGAAAATTATATATCTGTAAAGGGGCATAACTCTGTAAAATATGGGTCAAGGGGAGCCACTTTCGATAGACATCTGACTTAGCACTCTGTAAAATAAGAACCGAGACGAATAAGCTGTATCGAACATGGATCTGCAGATTTAACTTGTACATTCAGCTACAGATAACAAAATTGGAGATTATTACATCCGAAAGGGGCATACCTCCATAAGCCGAGGCGAGTTATCCTTTGTTGGCTTGTAGAATACAACAAAATAAATGAGAGATCCTGAAGGATCTTGGCGCCCACCATTGTCTGAGAATTGTAAGCTAATGACAAGAGGATCTTTTTGTCCATTGTTACTAAGACGATTGAGTTGTAATTTTGTTTACAGAATTTCGAATCTGAGCGAAAAAGATCGAAAATAGGACAGTGGAAAACACCAAGATGTAATCTTTCTAAATTTCAGGAGTTTCAAGATTTCTAGAAACTGTACTTATATCTGTTGTTATAGTACAAGAGAAATGAACAAAGTTAGTCTGAAAGTGAATGTACATGTACGGAGGATCCTTCGTCTTCGTTTTGTAGTATTTTTTTTTTTTTTTTTTTTTTTGCACGTGTCATCGTTGGGTACTGGAAGCGAAGTAAAATCTCTTTGCCACTTTGGCATACTTAAGATTTTATAATTAGGAATGAATGCTAATTCTGTTCTGTTTACTGGACTAGTTTGAGATATCTCTTTTAAGATACCATGCTCGAAAATAAATAGTAAGATGGTACAATACTTAATACTGAAGGGATCCGGTCCGCGCAGTGAGGTTGAAACTTCGAATTTGAAAGTGTCTGAATCCTGATTATTTCCCTTGGATCGAAACATTCAGTAGTTTACAGTTGTCGAGTTGTGACATTGTGTCACAAGAGTAGCTGACCCGCCAGCGGACGAAAGGGTGGGGCAGTTCATTTGCAACTGCATGGACTAAAGAAAACTGATTTAAAATTTGAAGAAATACATTTTACTTCCGAATTATTTGAACTCCTTGATATGGAAGGTGAAGATATGGATATTCTCTATAGTCAATATATAGAATATGCCCCGCCGTTTGATCCGCCGACTCTTGTGATGCAACTCGGGAATACCGTATTAATTGGATTTTCGAATCGCACCAAAAAAGGTATCTTGCACAACTAGGCCCCAAAGGGAACCTGTGTACCAAATTTGAAAAAGATCCATGCAGTAGTTCCAGAGAAGTCGCGGTAACAAGATTTCATGGGGAAATCCAAGATGGCTGCCTGGTGGCCATATTGGATTTTCCAATCGGACCGGAAAAGGTTTCTTGCACAACTAGGCCCCGAGGGGAACCTATGTACCAAATTTGAAAAAGATCCATGCAGTAGTTCCTGAGAAATCGCGGTAACAAGAATTGCTTACGGATACCGTAAGGACAGGCATATAGGACAGAAATAGGAATTAATATATCAGTAAAGGGGCATAACTCTGTAAAGTATGGGCCGAGGGAAGCCACTTTCGATAGGCGTCTGACTTAGTACTACTGTAAAATAAGAACCGAGACGAATAAGCTGTACCGAACACGGATCTGCAGATATAACTTGTACATTCAACTACAGATAACAAAATCGGAGATTATTACATCCGAAAGGGGCATAACTCCATAAGCCGAGGCGAGTAATCCTTTGTTGGCTTGTAGAATACAACAATATAAATAAGTTTCCAAAATATAGTAGCTATACCGAACACAGTTCTGCAGATATAGTTGGTTACATTCAGGCATATAGGACAGAAATAGAAATTAATATATCTGTAAAGGGGCAGAACTCTGTAAAATATGGGCCGAGGGAAGCCACTTTCAATAGGCGTCTGACTTAGCACTAGATAAATAAGTGTTGAAAATTTGGTGGTTGTATCTGAAGCGGTTTTGCCTAAAATGTGTTAAAGGACGGACGGACGCACATTCGAACCTTAAGTGGTTACAATTGTGCAACATTGTAATGAAACATTGTTGAAAGTTGGCTGCAATGTTGCACAATAATACCACTGATGGATGTTTAGTTCAAAAACACCAAGAAAAAAACAGTGTTTTAAAATCGTTTCTTTTTGAGAAAACACTGTTTTAAAATCGTTTCTTATAGAGAATATCCATCATTTTAGACAGGATTGTAGAGAATTGCACAAGGCATTCTTAGATGGTTAACCACTTTAGAAGAAACATGAATTGCAGGCAAGCACCTAAAAGGTGCGTGGACCCCTCAGCCTGTTTTTATTAGTGAAGTAGGACCAGGGCTGCATGTAGAACCAATGTAGTTACAGAAAACGTATGGGCGCCCAAAACTCAAATGAAACAAAAAACGAAAGTAGTGTTGTTGTTGTTCACTTCGAAAGGATTTCTGAAGAAAATACTCCTAGAAAAAGCTTCTGGGAGCCTCAATATCGATCCGATTGCATAGCTGGGTATTGAATTTCATGTTAATAAACGTCTGTTTTGTGATTGATCACAGGCTCTTTGCGCCGAAATTCACTTAGAAAAATTGGACCCTCAATAATGAATTACGAAAAGGAAGTGGGAGTTTGGGATCGGAACCTGCAAAAAATGCGGATACAGTTTGTGTGATTCCTGTACCGTATTTTATAGACTTCGTTTTCACGTGAGTGGTGTGCTGGGATTACAGCATGCAAGAAAGTGGTTGGTTGGTTGTTTGAAGTTTAACGTCGCACCTAACCTTATTGGTCACACGGCGACGATGACCCAAACAAACATACCCTAACAAAACCCTAACCCAAACAAAAACCCAATCAAAACTACAAAAAAAATTTAATTTCGAATTTTGAAAATTAGACTCTACAGACACTGATTACAATGGATCCTCAGAGAGCCCAATCTGTTTGATACTTTAATCTACCTCCTGTGCCAGACAAACATGGTACAAACCATGCTGCCCTAAGCCGGAGGGCTGCAAGAAAGTGTAGCTTTATCAGCGGCAATTTATGCATTGCACAAGTGTGATAACAAGTTAATGACATAGAAACACAATGACCGACACAAACCCACCATTATCATTATGGGGGGGGGGGGCATAAGATCCAGATATGCAAACTGGTTCAAAATTGCCCAGATTCAGGCAGGCTAAAAATGGGCTCTCCTAATCACTTGTTTTAAATAATTTCCAAGGTGCAAAAGCAAAAGCTTTTGGATAAATCAATGTACCAAAATTGAAGAATGAAAGTACTCAAAGTACTGATGTCTGGATCGCCAATAATGGATTTAAAGTTTCAAAACGTTTCAGCTGGCATGTTTCAGCAGGCATGTTTCAGCAGATGTATGGATAAATGTGGAGATTTCCTCCAATTTGTGGACGAGTCTGTTTGGGAAATCACAACTGGAACACAGTTTAGTTTTCAAGGAAGTGAATTTGTGAAGGTGGCTCATTTAGAAATATGCTAGGTATTCATGGTAGCAAGAAACTATAGTAATATGCTTAAAAGTGGATCGTCTGAGTCAATGTCTTCTACCAGTTTTTGCGAGCAGATTTTCATAAGTTTATTGTGACAAAGCGACAAATACGCGAGGAGACTGGATAGTTTTATTAATAGTTCTAATAGTTCTGTGTGGCACACATATTTGCAAGAGCTGCATGAGTTTGCG
The DNA here is from genome assembly GCA_036873755.1 of Hanleya hanleyi. Taxonomy (NCBI): domain Eukaryota; kingdom Metazoa; phylum Mollusca; class Polyplacophora; order Lepidopleurida; family Hanleyidae; genus Hanleya; species Hanleya hanleyi. The sequence goes on along the minus strand of JAVTVY010056842.1, from coordinate 15,130 downwards.
TTAAGTCCCCATAATTTATTATATGCCTGCATGGTGTTTTTGTAAATTTGTTTGTTGACAACGATATAAACGTTGGAGAGACAATTTGTGTGAAAATTCCTGTTGTTGTTGCTGTACGATCATTGCGTATATAATTTAGTTTGAAAAAGTTTGAACACCACCAACAACAAAACTTTTCGAAAGCGGTACCTGACAAATTCTGTTGTTTCCGCTTTCGGTAAGTTTGGTTGTTGTTTAAATTTGCACTGGACAGGATCCGGTCAAGTTCACAAGACGAGAAAAATGTAAATACTATTGTTGTTGCTTCGACACATATCTCCTCTGGAAATATATTCCATGCAGTATGCGTACACATTAAAATAGTAACGAACGCCGACTTCACGGGAAAGAACGTACGAGTATTGAAAACTGGGGTCTTCATAATCCCAGAACCTGAACCTGTCAAGTGCGACACTCAGATCAAGGAACAAGATTTGCAACGTATGATCGTACAGCAACATTAACAGGGATTTTCGCACAAATTGTCTCTCCAACGCTATCGTTGTCAACAAACAAATTGCGAACTATATAAACACCAGGCATATATATTATAAATAATCTGACTTACCGCAAACTCAGACAGACGCAAAACCGAACAGACGGCAAACACCACGAGGTTTGAGCCGATCGCCCAGAACCAAAGAGCAAAAAAATAGTCCACGGATTCAAGCAGTCCCTGGGCGAAGAAATGAATATGAAATATACTCAAATTCAGATTTCGTTTTATTTCTAGTTAACATGAAACGATTACGACTGTTTTTTTTTCTTCATTTTCTGGTTAATACCCTGATATAAGACTCTGAGATAAGTGAAAATCACTGGCGGAGTGATACAGGTCAACCTTGTGTTTCCATGCCAAGAACCTGTTATCACACTTGCTCATTTGCATGATCTTCGAATGCCACCGCAAGGTACACTTTCATCATTCATGCACGTAAATACATTTTATGCGATTTTTATAATATATACCGGTATGTTCTAAGTGGATTCACTAAAACATTGTAATAATTAAGGATGCATAACATTGAAACTAGTTGAAAGTTACAGCAGCATCATTGATCTTGAATTCTCAATTACGCTACTTTAGCCCCTTATTCAGTTTTTCACTCCATGGCAACTATGATTCGGTAATAAATTCTGATTGCTTACTGAAGTTACTCCTCTGTCCTAAGATAACCAGGCTCAGATGGCCTGAATCTTGAACTGGCCTGCAATACAAGTTGAACAAGAACTTCCAGATATCCGGGGAACCTTCAAAAGTCACAATGAAGCATGCAACCAAAGGTTCCCGATAGCCATAGATAAAAGTGCACAATCTGAGCCATGAATAAATAATGAAAATAAAAAAAATAAATAAACAAAAAATTATACACAGCTGAAAACTTGATCAATTCATCACTCAATATAAAGGAAGCTCTCACCAAAGTTTCACCGGGCCTCGCTTCATGGATCAGAAGATATACAGCGGACAAGAACACATGTTGACGGACGGACGGACGGACGGACGGACGTACGTACATGGCAACGACAAGACCCCGCAGCCCTATGGGCTGAGGGGTAAAAACCTCTTAAGACGTCCTTATACGCATGAATGACCACTTAAGGTATCAAATGCAAGAACGGACAGACGGATGGTCGGACGGACGGCCGGACGTACATGGCAACGACAATACCCCGAGGCCAAAATGGCCGAGGGGTAAAAATTGAATAAAAATAATATTTCAAATTGCCACTTTTATTTCTCCTACGAAAGTTTGAACATAAAGATTTTAAACCCCTTTTTATTCCTTATTGTATGAATTAGGCTGTTGTATTCTATCTGAAACAATGCCAGCAAATAAAAATGTCACACAACAAAAAGTAAATACCTTTTCACTGTAAGTCAGCGAATTGTTGTTGTTGTAAAATGCTGCTAATACTACTTAGGCAATAACGATATTCAATGTAAATCTGGAACCTTCACTGGCTGTGTGATCTATCACTCAGTCATGGTACCCATATTTCGAATGTGATGCGGTATGTCAGAGCTAGGAAATGGAGTGTTTCAACAGCTCAGTCGATACAGCATGGTTTGAAGTTACTGTTGAAGCATGAGGCTGTTGGAACACATGCAAAATTTGCTAGATTGTTCTGGAAGACAACCACAGCCACAACAAAATGATGACAATGTTATATTTGAAGTGTATGTGTTAACATGTGACTTAACATACAGTTTTTGACCTTGGGAAAATAGGTCAATGTCAGTCATATTCATAGACTTCAGGTCCATCATCAGTTGCACATGTGGTATCAATTTAGAATGCCTAGCTATATTTCATGTTATATCATAATATATAGTATATAACCTTGAGAAAATAGGTTGTCACCAATTGCACAAATATTATGAATATGGAGAGCCTATCTTCACTCCTTTAAAAATTATTGCTACTGCTAAATTTGACCTTGATAAACTGGTGAAGGTCAGTCATTTTCATTAGGCATAATCCATCACCAGCTGCATATGTGGTATGACAAGAAAGATGGGCAGACAGAGAGACAAACAGACAGATGGCAGGAACAATTCAGCTCATTTTGAGGCATCATTACATATCATCTTCAAAGTCTAAATATTCTGCGATGCACCAGAACACATCATTTTACTTCAATTAGATATACATGTAAAAAAATTCCAGGTGGGATGTGCCATATAGCAGGGATGTAGAAGTTCCACTTCAAAAATCTTTTCCAGTTCAAAAAATAATTATGAACAGTTGTAACTATGCTGTCAAAATGCAACGGTATGTGCAATTTCACATCTCGAGTTTCAAATAAATTATGGACCTCCACGTAAAACAAACAAATTGAGCATTAACTGAATGATAATTTATGATTTTATTAATTGAAAATTGGCCATAATGCATATCCAGACATCTGGAAGCCCAGGGCTTCACAGCCACTGGAGATTAAAGAAATGTAATTGGGATAGCCATACCAATGAACAGGATCCATTTACTATATCAGTAACGGAGAGAGAAATAGCACTGATTCTGGAAAGTCAGTGTTTACTTTGTTGACACAAGCAGTCTACTAGTCCACTTATGTAAAGTGCATTATGCAATAAATCAACCACTACACTCAGTCTACAGGTTTTATTACCTGAATGGTCAAGCATATTATCAGTCTGTTTGACCAAAATGGTCGGACTTCAAGCTCACTTGAATCCTTGCAATTCTCCATGATACTGATGGCAGCATATTTTCTCTGACTGCATTTTAGTTATGTGTGTAAGTAGGGGCTGACGTAGCCTTGATTTATATATATATTTAGCTGTCTATACCCTATGCCACATGTATATGCCATCGCTAACATCACCAATGTCCTTTCAATCCATTTTAAAACCATAATGTTAATAAAATTAGTAATCGTAAAAAAGAACATGTAATGAGATATAAATCAAGCTATGTTGATGGGCTGCAAATCTGTATGAGAGGTGGCCCTTCAATTTCAATCAAAAAAAAAAAAATTCAGTCCTTTGAAATCCTTTGTCTGACAATAATAAACTTCATGAATAGATGAAATGCTAATAAATTGTGCTATGTAAGTTTACGGTGATGAATAATATGATGAATAATATCACGAAACTACATGATGAAGCAAAATCCTCAGATGTGGCCTGGGGAATGTAGATATTGTACTCAAGTCATGAGAATTTCATGTACGGTATTTAAAAAAAATGGCCATTTGGCTCACAAGGGATGGGTTCATTCTGGAAGACGGACGTATTCCAGCAGCCTTTGCGGCGGTCCCTGACAACTATAGCGTGGGCTAAACTGGAGCATGGCGACGTATTCACTATATGCCCAGCCAGATCGCGCTTTTCACCGTTAATTCGGATTTCCGCGCCTTTTGAGGTTGGTAATCGTTTGGAATCAATAAGATACCATTAATAATGTAACATTTAACGGCTCGAAGGATCAATTGTGTGGTGAAGATTCTAAACAAACCTACGACAGCGAGCTACAGGGCGCTTACCCAGCCGTCAAAATCCTGGGGTTAACACAGCGGTAACACCGTTATTGTCCGCATATAGCACGGATAATCTGTTTTACTTTTTTACCCCCCCTCTGTTTTCATAAGGCTGTTAATTATACAGAGTCAATGATTGACTTAATGATTGACTTATTGATCAGAAAATGGTAAATAACTAAATAACGCAGATATATACTTGTTTTAGTAAAATTCCTTCAGGTATATATAAACTGACTTTACCATATAAATAAGGCCTGCCGTAGCTCTAAAGGGCATTTTTTTGGCTTTACACTATTCTGATTAACAAAAACGATTAAATATGTGGAGATATCAATAGAACTCACGTACTGGTATGTGCTATATGCCGACAATAACAGCGTTACTCCAGGATTTTGGCGGCCGAGTTAAGCCACTGTTGTAGGTAGGCTATTTAGAACTGTTTATTACTCTTTTCTGGAGTCTTTGCCACACAATTGATCCTTCGAGCTGTTAAATGCTACATTATTAATGGTATCTTATCGATTACCAACCCCAAAAGGCACGGAAATCCGAATTAACGGTGGAAAGCGCGGTCTGGCATGTGTCTGGCTGCGCATAGTGAATACGTCGCCATGCTCCAGTTTAGCCCTCGCTATAGTTGTCAGGGGCCGCCGAAAAGGCTGCTGGGATACGTCCGTCTTCCAGAATCCCTCATGTAAGCAATCACAAGAGAAGCTTAACTCATTCGGTACCAATGACGCCAAAAGGCGACAAATTAATTCCCTATACCAACCCCGATGACTTTTGGCATAAATTCTAAGAGCATTCCCAACCCCAATGACGCCTTCAAATGAAACCCCACTCCGTCTTCAATGTCCCATTTTATGCGAGCGCCTCTAGTGGAACTTGCTCAAATGTATATATCATTAAAAAGCCTAAACCTTCAACAATCGAATTATCAAAGAATGTTTTTGTTTCGTCAAACAAATAAAACAAGATCGAGAGCGAAATGAAGAAATAATGGGGGAAATGCGAACTACAAAATTTTCACCACTTTACCGTGTCAGAAAAAGTTTGCTGCGGTAAAGTAAATTCACTCAGTAATCCTGTTCAAATCTCTCTATTCCTGAAGTATAACGGGTCCAAGAGACCATCTAATCGTTCAATGAAGATGAAATCCATCAGATCCACTTCGTAAACTTTTATTTCCACATTTTTCCAACATCTCTGTCGGTAAATATTGACCATTTTCCTCGCCCGCCATGCTTGGAAGAACTGCGAGTCGAATTGATCAATCGCGTGCCTTCGTTTTAGTTACGTGGTAACAATACAGCCAACCGAAGCGCTGCAGTGTCGGCGTGGTTCATTGGTACATACGACCAGACTAGTCAGATCAATCATTTTTATATCCAATCGTAGCTTTCGTAATATTAGCCATCCATCGTAACTATGAATAAATTGGGAATCAAATGATCATGGAAAACCGCCTTGAAATGTGACGAAAAAAAACCCCCTCAAAATCTTCGCAATTTAGCGAAGTCTCTCATCTCAAGCTGTGTTTATTCTGACAAATGTTCATGAATAAATGAGTGTTTTACTTCTATTTCTGGGCATTGTAATCAAAGAAATATATGCTTACAGTCTTTGGAAATTACGTAGATTTGTGCACTTTTTTATTTTACATGGTTGGGTCATTCTCACAGAAAGGCACATTTTCACTTGGGGAAATATCTCAAAATCAAGATCACCAATGACTACAGAATTTGATTTCAACAGTCTCCCTTGACAAAACTCTTTATAAGGCGTACAATAAATGCAGACATTCCGAATAATAAATTTTTCGTAACACTTAACGGTGGAGTTGTCTTCAATCATGTCACTGGTGTTACACAGGAATGATCAGAAGTAGTAAGATACACATATGCTAGGCAATAAATTGCATGTAACTAATGATGAAAAAATATTGAAATTAAGAAAACAAGTTTGTTTTTAATATCCTAATTAGGATACCTAGCTCACCAAAATCAGCCAATTGGACCACATGTATCAACCATTCATGTATAAACCTTATTCTTGATGCTGACTTTATACCACTAATCGAGTTTGTTTCTTTGTCGAAATATGGGACAACTTAAATAAGTGTTTCTGAATTTCTAGACGATTATTGCATCCGTAACACCAGTGACAATGCGGTAACACCACTGACCTCGTGTAACACCTACCACTGATTAATTTGTTCATAGACGCAAAAATACAGTTGCAAGTGAAGAATATTTAGGGGTAAAACACGTATATGAAAAGCCTTCTGACATGTCTGATAAAACTGCTTTTTTTCTGAAATATTTGTCCAACTGAAATGTAACACCAGTAACAACCTGGTAACACCAGTGACCTCGAGTAACACCACAGACCTCGTGTAACACCAGTGACCAATTTGTTCATAGAGGCAAAAATGCAGCCATAAGTGAAAGCTATTTAGGGGCAAAACACGTATATGACAAGACCCCGTAACTTGGTGTTATCTGGAAGAAAGGTAAATTCAAGTTGTACTGAAACTTGGAGCAAAATCATCATTATTGTCAATGGTGTTACCGTACAAATAGTAACACCACTGACAGGTAACACCACTGACATTTTGGAAGGAATTGATTGTTGCTCCCTCGTATATTATCGTGACGGTCCAAAAACAATGTTTTTGTAATTCATACACACATTTCTTTATTACCCGTTAATATTTTAACTCAGGAGCCACTACATGTCGATCCGGACTCGTAACATCAGTGACCGGTAATAAACGTACACTGAAAATGTGAAGCTAGAAATGACTGAAATACTGAAAACTTTGTTTCTAATTTGAGCGTTCGCTTTTTGGCTCCGATTTCAGTTACAGTAACACCAGTGACCCGAAAACCAGTGACAGACCTTTGCCCATGCCATTTTCACAAGATAAACTGCCCTTGTAAACAATATATTCAGATAGTGAAAGAACAGATGCAGCTGCTTGCCAAAAAGGTAGAATAATGAAGAACAAAAGAAGCAACTTTATTGTGATATCAAGTGACATCCAGTGACAGGTCTATTTTACCCTAAATTGAGGGTTCTGGTGAAATTTTACCCGAAAAAATCAATCAGGACAGTGCTTGCAATAAGTTATTCGTACTCTACTAATTGAATACTACGAACAATCTGAATTTTTCCAACCGTAAGATTGGTTAGAATGAAATTCGGGACGAGTGACACGAATTGCGCTTTTCGATGAGAATAACCCGGTTGTTGTTCTTCATCGAAACATAGATCGCCATTTGCACTATCATTTTGCAAACATCAATTGAAAATTATGAACGTGTCCTTGAGTTTACTGATTTTTATTTGGAATAAAACTGCATTTTATTTGTGGAAAATAACACACACACATAGTTTTGTTGAAATATATTATTTCAAATGGACATAAAGCAATAAGTTTCAGAATATCTGGGAGAAACACATCAACGCCTCCTGTTTTGGAGTTTAATTATTCAACTTCACGGACTGTCATGAGCTGGAAACAGCTGGGGTCCAGGCCAAGAAAACTATCTAGGGTTGACAGCTCGGATGAGCTACAGTACTGAACGAGTTAGTAATACATACCGGCCTCATTAGGACTGAGGGTAAGAATTTGAAGAAAGTCAGTGAATCCAGCATAACTCAGCGTAATTGCGTATCTCCCGTTACACGTATAGCCCTCTCTTTTATGGACAGCATAACTGCGTAATTTCGGCCCTGGACCATTTACTTTTTGCTCAGCTCTACCCCTCTCTTTTTCTGACAGCGTAACTGCCAAACTTCAGCTATAGACCTCTCTTTCAGACAGCGTTACTGCGTAATTTCGGTGATGCACCATTTATCTTTGCCCAATGTAAATGCGTAACTTCGACAGACCCTCTTAACTCCAGTGATGGATCATTTCTTTTTGTACAGCGTAACTTGGTCAGTCCCTTTCTCTTTCTCTCAGCTTAACTTCATTTATATCCCTCTCTTTTATCATGTTTACCGACAGCATAACTTCGACAGACCCTCTCCCTCTTAACTCCAGTGATGAAACATTTCATTTTGCTCAGCGTAACTTGGCCAGTCCTTTTCTCTTTCTTTCAGCTTCAGTTATATCCCTCTCGTTTATCATGTTTACTGACAGGGTAACTGCGTAACTTCGACAGACACCAAGCTTCTGGGTGTTCCCAGAAGATGCGCTGTATGTACTAGAATACGAGACGGCATTGAAGCAACCAAACCTTAGAACTTCCTGTGCAGGAAGGTTGGGGTTAGGTGAGACCGGAAGTGGTGGCAAATCATAGTCCTGCCATGACAATAGAATTGACATGGCCCGATATATCATCCATTCCGCTGCTTCTTACCAGTATTTCCCTTTAGTCGGGAATAATCTGGTCTTGCTGTTGTGGCTTATGACCAGATGACCGTTACTTCCCCTTCAGTTTTACGAATCGGAAATTGTCGGTTTAACAGATACATGAAGTGTTTCATTCAGTCTCTCTGCATAACCCACCAACTCGTAGCATTTCTCGGTTTAACAGATACAGTAGGTACAAATTCTTACCATACCATTTTCTGAGTTATGCATCGAGTTACTCAATTATGCTCAACAAAGTGGGATGATCCATAGTCAAAAATTATGCTGGTAGGAAAAGTGTGGTCTATAGCTGAAGTCAAGCTGAGCAATAAAGAAAGGGTCTGACGAAGTTACGCAGTTACACTCTCAGGAAAAGAGGTTTATAGCCAGAGTTATGCTAAGCAAAAGAGAAAGGGTCTTACGAAGTTACGCAGTTACGCTGAGCAAAAATAAATGGTCCAGCGCCGAAGTTACGCAGTTACGCTGTTTGAAAGAGAAGTCTCTATGCAGTTACGCTAAGCAAATGAGAAAGGGTCTGCCGAGCAAAAGTTACGCAGCTACGTTGAGAAAATAAATAATCCATCGCCGAATTTACAGTTCTTCGCGCCATAATCGCCCATGCCAGCACTTAACACACAATGATCTCCAATTCTTATGCCTAGATGTAAAGATCTCAAGCGGGGAGGTCGAGTGGGAACATTACTCTGTCAGTAAGGTAAGTTTTAGTTTAAAAATGTAAAAATTACATAAAAATTTTATATATTTTTTACACAGTAAAACTGACCTTACTGACATATGCGAGTATCCCATAGCAGGATGGCTGGGAAAGCAAAACGACAGTGGCTAATGGCATGAGGATTATGGCGGATACCAGCATGAGACTTCATGCTGCCCATTAAAGCTTAAAATAAGCATGGAATTCCATAAAGGCCCGACAGTAACAGAGTAATTATAACGATACCGTAAACACTGTTACTACTGTAAGCCATATACCTCCCAGGGTTAATCGGTGCTGGCATAATGAAATGTATATACACGCCCCCCCCCCATTTTTCCTAGAAAAAGTTTTTTAAACGGGTTCTTACCACAAAAAAACGATAAAAACACACAGGCCTCTAGCGTCTGTGTGCCGACCCGATCCCAGTGATTCGCTGTGCTGTCACTAGGGGTCCAAAAAAGTATAGATCGTCCTTAATGAGCATCCCATCCCTCGAATAGTATGATGCAAAGGTTGTATGTGATCTCAGTAACAGGCCCTCATAAAGTCAGTTATTTCCACTCCCAGAAGATCCTAGGCAAGCCATTGGTCGACAGCGGTCACGTGCCGTTGGGATAAAAACACATATCAAACTGCACTGGCTGACCCAGTTGACGGCAGTCTGTAATGTAAACAAACATGGCAGCTGGAGTGTTCTGTCAGCGACAGCACGTGAAATAAAGAATATATCGGATATCAACTTTGTAAATCTGACCGATAGTATGTGCGACTGTTCCTGGAATATCTGGAAAAGGTAGTGTACTGTGACTTTGAGTAACAGTTGACGAAAGCCGCCTTGACGCTTGACTTTGCTTCGACGATCTCGCCTACGATCACATGTGCCGGTACAATGTGAATGATGTGGACGTTTACCTCTGATATTCGCGTTTATTCTTATTCGACGTGTACAATTTTAGGTTACATGAATCAAAATACTGTTAGCAGATAGAAAACATTCTTAGAATACGTTGTTTAATTCAAGATTGACCATTTTCAGACGTTTTTTGTTCGAAAACTGTGCCGTCTTTTTCACTGACTCGACCCCAGCTCGGCCGATCAGCCAAAGAGTTGGCGATCAGACTCTAGCGCTGTACGGTATTTTGACTTATCATTTCGAGCAGAAGTCATGATTTCTTGTCATATTTCTATGAAATATGACCAAATCTACAATGCTGATTCCGAATATTTCAAAATATTTGACGCGTCTCCAGCCGTTTTCATTATCACTTTTGTCGTATTTGGTTAGCAAGTTTTAGACCCACTTTACCTCGAAACTTTCCCGAGTTGAAAAAGCTGCTCGTAGAAATAAATACGTTATCCTGTCTCTGCTCGTTTGATACTGAATTTTATCCTGTTTCCTGGCGAATGCCACACTCCCGCTCGTGTGGCATTTTCGCCAGGAAACAGGATAAAATTCAGTATCAAACTCGCAGGGACAGGATAACTTATATTATCGGTACTGACCTATTGGTTCATAAAGGCCAGGACGCCGCAAGCTCCCTAATCTCGTGAACAGATACTTTATACAATGCAGTCTGTATCGATGACACTTCATAGTAGGCTAATCTAATGGATTTGGAGAGCCAAGAAGAGACAGTATCTTGATATTTCTTGTTGGCTAACTGTCGATCTGAAATTACTAACCTTGTTTTGTTAGATTTGGTATCAGCGGCAGGAGTGTTTTAAGTTGCACGCTTTGGATGTTAGGGAACAAATGGTATAAATAAACGGCCAGCACGTAGTACCTTGGCGCGACTAATATACACTGTAAGGGCACGAACCGGACCATGAGATTATCCATTTCTAGACCCGATGATAGGAAATCTGCTAAAACGGGAACCTTAAAATCCCTAGAGGTCCTGTCGTACAGAGATTGGTTCTTGGCAACGAATTCAGGAATAGTAGTGAGGACAACATATGTCCAACGAGAATCATGCATGATTTCCCTAACATCCAAAGCGTGCAACTCAAAACACTCCTGCCGCTGATACCAAATCTAACAAAACAATGTTAGGAATTTCAGATCGACAGTAGCTACATAGATGTTCTGAAAGTCTCCGTAGAACTAACGCTAAATCCCATTTCGGAAGTTTCGGTACAGAAGCTTGTCTATCTATCCTAAATAATCTAATCAACCATGTTAGATTAAGATCAGAAGCTCGATTAACGCCCGTAAACAGGTTGATAATTCTAGACAATGCCGCTCTGTAACCATCTACAGTTGATAGATCTAAACCTTTGACCTCAAACAGATATAACAGGAAATCTGCTATCTGTTGAACAGAGGCATGACGACCATCAATGTTTCTTCCCAAACATCACTCATTGAAGACCTGCCACTTCCTTGATAGCATGCGGAAGTGAAGGTTCGAGTGGAAGCGACCATTCTCCGTGCAGCTTCCCTAGAAAACCCCGCCTCAGAGAGCTGATTCCCGAGCACTTGCACACGTGTGGATGGAATAGCTGAGGTTGGTGGTCGAAAATTGTTGACTTCGGTTGTCGAAGTAGTTTTTCCCCTAGTGGAAGATGTCTTGGGACGACGACCACTATTTCTAGAAGGTCGGGAAAACACGATCTTTGGAATGGCCACCAGGAAACTACTAGATACATGACGCACGGGTGCGCAGGTATCCTATGTTAAAGTACGGGAGACAGGATTGTCAGAGGCAAAAACGTGTACGAAATCCTGCGACAGAGCATCGACTCCTACTGCTTGTGTGTCCAGTACTGCTGACATGTACAGTGGGAGATGATGGTTGAGGCAAGTGGCAAACAGATGTATCTGCGGAGTTGCCCAAATCTAAATGATCTGGCGCAGAATATCTGAGTGAAGTTGTCACTTCGTCTGTATTATCTGATGTATCTTGAACAATGTGTCAAACACTCAGATAACCTTATAAATGTCTGCCACGAATGAGTAGATCGTGTTGCCAGCACAAGTGGAATAGAATGTCTACTTGATTCAATAGATTGATAGATCGAGATCCATCCGGACTATTGTTGTCCGTGGCAATCAGGGTCGACTAACCTCAGAGGACGTTATCAATGTGAGATCCGCTAGATTTTTCACAACTATGATCCAATACACTGATTGGGAAACCGGAAACATCTGTTTATGCCCGTTAGTGTGACGGCCTTGTGACATCCTAATCTCTCCTCTGAAGTCCAAAGCCGGATATCGACTTGGATCCGAGGTGGGTCCTCCATTCTTACATCAACACCTCCGTGAATAACTTGTGTTACTGCATGCATTACATTAAGGATATCAGTCACTACAAAAGGTGATGTCTGACTTCCCCTGTGACAGAAATTATGAGATTCCTGTGCCTGTCTAACCAATGATGATTGTTAGATAATCAATGGCCGTAACTGTAACCAGCCTTGTGACGTCCTAAGTGAACGTCAATAAACCGATCACTGATGTAAATTGGAGGACTGGTTGGCAAGAATGTCTAACAAAGGACGAAACTTCATGACATATCTTGCGCTAGCGAACTTCCGGTGGTCGAGGAGGAACCAAAATGGTATCACAGGCCACGTGAAGGAAGCATCGCTGTTGGAACGGCGTTGTCTTCGAGTTATCCTCGAGTGTGAGATAACTCGAGGAGGTGCTATACAAAGATTGTATTGCCTCGGAGCTGATAACTGTACAGATTCCTAATGGAATCGTCGAGGTTAAAATGTATACATTATGTCTCGATTGTGCAGTTATGCCATCACTGGTTGAAACACCCTGGTAATATCTAAGAGAAAATGACTAAACCGAAGGGAAGAACTGGATTTGAAACTGGCGTGTGCCGATCATGAATCTCCGGTACTTCCGGTAATTCGGATTGATCAGTATATGCATACAAGCATGTTGATGTTAGTCATTCCCAATGAATCAGGTTGGTCTAGCTAGACCGGAAGGATTCCATGCAGAAGTGACGTGCTTCCGACCGGGAAGTCCTGGTTCAGCCTGCACAGGTTTATAACCATGCGCATATCCGATGTGTCCTTATTTCTTAAAGAGACATCGGTTAATAGAACTTGGGGGACCGGTCAATGACCGGAAGTTCTATTATTGCATGCTTCTGGGTGTTCCCAGAAGATGCGCTGTACGTACTAGAATACGAGACGGCATTGAAGCAACCAAACCTTAGAACTTCCTGTGCAGGAAGGTTGGGGTTAGGTGAGACCGGAAGTGGTGGCAAATCATAGTCCTGCCAGGACAATAGAATTGACATGGCCCGATATATCATCCATTCCGCTGCTTCTTACCAGTATTTCCCTTTAGTCGGGAATAATCTGGTCTTGCTGTTGTGGCTTATGACCAGATGACTGTTACTTAAATTCCCCTTCAGTTTTACGAATCGGAAATTGTCGGTCTGGAATGTTTGGCTGGGAAACCGGAAACATCTGTAGATGCCCGTTAGTGGCCTCCGAACCACCCACTCTAGGAGTAGAAATAGGCTTAACCTACGCTATTGATTCCCTGAGAGACGGAATAATGCGATTATGCATGCGATTACTCTTCAAAGATCGAGGAACCAAATATGAAGAGTAGTTCACCATCAATGATAGGTAAGACTAGCATCTTAGGTGAACTAGTATCGCCGTATTGAACGTGGATATGACTAATGCGTCCGCATTAGACTTACATATCACGTTTTGCGAATCCACCAGTGCAGTGGCTGTTAATTAACTTGAGTACGACAGCCTGCTCAACACAGTGGATGAGAGGCAATGGCTACCCCCTGTCGTGTAGCATCTTTAATAATAGAAGATTGGATGCCAGTTAGCAGGATCAAGATGTTGACTGGAACTTATTTCCATGACAGATATAGGCGAATTGCGGTTCCGGATCAGCAACATTAAAGTCACACGCTAAACCATGGATGTTGTACACTGGAAGTAGATTTCTCCAAAAAATTCTGGCCTCACTGTGACTGGAACAAAACCGTGTTTCGACTTAACACCCTGGGGAATTAGGTGCAAAATCGGCATTGTTCCTGCAGAAAATAATCTCGACCCAGTGTGTCAGCTAACCCAACTTATCCTTGAGTGCGGGTTTTGTTGTATCTCACCCGACCTTACGCAACAGAACCCAAATACCTTTTAATAATGAGAGATGTTATGTAAGTGCGTGGAATTAAAAACTCCTGGTGAGACCATGGCTATATTAGCTCTATAATACCCATAAGAAGCTATGTCTGCCGTGCTGTAATCAGTGACTTCATGCGTAATACATGAAATCACTGCAGCACTATACTTAACAAGCCACTGACTGCCCCCGGAGCAACAGGGAGTGAAACATCTGGCCTTCCCTGACCAAATTAATTCACCTGGGGTTCTGATACCGTGATTTTTCTCACAGGAACTCTCTTATATGGTATCAACCCCAACAGTCCGTACAGGCCGTTCGATCTCACCATTCCCTACATGGACCGTAGTAGTGGTCCTCATTCCCGGTTGCGTCTCAGTTCTCCATGGGGGACACGCTAAAGGAAAGTTCTAGTTCCATGGTGACATCAGTCGCTTGATCTGTATCCATCGTCAATTAGTTTATTGTCTTTTTCTTTCCTGTGGAGAGATGCTTGATGTTATATCTTTATTATAACAAAAACGTGATGGACTATCAACTGGAGCAGGTTTCTTCGCTCTCACATTAAAATAAATGGGAGGGTGGAAATATATAAAATTAATCCCCTACCAGGGAAAATAAACCCATGCCAGACCCGTTCATAATTTTCACACAAAACATTGGGTCATTGTTGACACGCTAGGCATCTATGGCTATAATCGGAAACAATATGGCCGCGACAAGCAAAATAAACAGAGTGCAGGTCGACCTCCGTTTTGGACTTCCACAGACGCTACAGAGCATTGAGACCATTTTTATTATCGTAAATACTAGCAAGGATACTTCCCAACAGAATCTTATGGCTTGTAGTCTTGAAGACGATGTTTTTCACTCGTTGTTA
>JAVTVY010056841.1:0-31286 GCA_036873755.1 Hanleya hanleyi | reverse complement strand
AGCGTCTCCCTTCCCTCACCGCTATGCCGACGACAAATACATTTCCCTTGTGGTAACTTGAACATCTCCATGGCGCACTTATTATTACCTTTGCGCCCTATTGGACCTTTATTAACTTGAGAAAATGGGCCGCCATGAATAAAAATACAGAAATGGCAGACTAAATGGCCATTCGTCGATCAAAAATTTATTACAGACGTTAAAATTATCCCTATGGAGCCTCAAAATCACCTGAAATCGAGGGTCAAGAAGATGGACGTAATAGACCCCTTGTATACAGGGCATGATGATCACAACATCGATTACGGTATTTTTATTCATGGCGGCCCTTTTTCTCAAGTTAATGAAGGTCCAATAGGGCGCAAAGGTAATAAAAAATGCGCCTTGGAGATGTTCGAGTTACCACCAGGGAAATGTATTTGTCGTCGGCATAGCGGTGAGGGAAGGGAGACGCTATGAATCTTAGCTAAGTCTTCGGCAAATGTTGAACCCGCAGACCTGTTTTTCATTATTATGGTGGTGTTGTTGATTTGATTGGTTCATTCAATTCGCCCTGGAGCTCAACTCGCATCCAGTCTCATGCACTCATCCTTATTGATCTGGAAATTTTGAAGCTTCATATCTGACAGAATCAGACCTCATTTTTAGCATTGAACACCTCACTGTCATGACAACAAATACGTTTTTCGCTGTTTTACGAGTCCAAACTTCCCAGCTTGCCTGTGCTGTGTCGTCTGCTTACCTACAGCGCCCCCTATTGGCATTGGGAGTTGTCCCCCCGCTCATCTGTGTAATTGATGTCGAGTTGATACTGAAAAAGTACAGAAACATTACAGTACTGTTTCAGTACTGAAACCGTACTGTTATATTTCAGTACTGTTACAGTATTGTTATATATCAGTACTGTTTTGGTACTGTTATATTTCAGTACTGTAATTTTTCAGTACTGTTTCAGTACTGAATTGCTACTGTTATATAACAGTACTGTTTCAGTACTGTTATATACATGTAACAGTACTGTTTCAGTACTGTTATATTTCAGTACTGTTTCAGTACTTTGGTAGAAATGTACTGAAACAGTACTGACGCTATTTTTGCTGTGTATAGGGGACAACACACCATTGGGAATATAGCATATATAATTTAAACATTCATTCATGAGAGGTATTATTTTGCTCTCTAAACTGAATCGTTTCATGAACAGAGATTAGATTTCAAATTGCAAGTTGATTGAAAATTGAGTCCATCTTTTATGTTCCGGTACCAGCAGTGACACGAGACAAATGGGTACAATAGACTGGGTAAAATGCTTGAGTCTCGATAGTATGCTTCTGAGTATCACAAATTAATGGCCCGAACACTATCCATCCTTACTCACGAGACCGACAAAAATATGAAAATTTAGAACTGTTTGGTTTCCAATACATTGAAAAAATTTCAAATCAGTGAATAGAATTTCAACATCCCAGTTTGGGAGTCATTATTTACTGTCTAAGCTGAATTATTTTATAGTTAGAATTTGAGAATTTATAGCTTTTGGTGTTCCAATATGTTATATGTATATCAGATAATCATACATGAGCTCTCACGAATTTCATCATTAATTCCTGGGAGGCATTGTTTCACTCTCAAAACTGAATTGTTTCATAAACATAAAGTTTCAAGTAATTGGATGAAACTTAGCGAAGCTATAACTGTTTTAGTTTCAATACTCCACATGTATGAGACAAAACAATATTGGTGATGGAGGGGGTCATGAAATTGTTGAAAGCTCTGCAACCAGAGTGACATGGGGGAGAGAGTGATCATATTTTTTCAGTTCTATTGGAAGGTACTTCTTGGACATATATGTTTTGTCGGCTCCCCGATTGCACGTCGTATATACTTGAAATCTCAGCCACTACAACTGTTTTGAAAATTATTGCAGGGCCGCTTGAATCTGGGGGACCAAATGTTTTATAGGCCTCTTCATCTAAGTTGCCCCCCACCCCCACCCTCCGTCCTGGTAATAAATTAACATGGAGTGGAAGTGCTTAGTGCCACATGGTGAGATTTTTCGAAAATTCGAAATGGTTGCTCTAGTGAGTAACATTTTGAAGGTACCACAATGTGATTGACATATTCAACAAACGGAATTTTACAATGGTGTAAATTTTAGGTACACGATTGATTTGTTCGATGAATGAAACCAGAATAAATGCAAAACAATCATGGTTCCGATATACTGAGTGGAAATTACGAGCTGATTACTTGCAGTTCCGAGGTAGAAATGTTGAGGACATGCAGATTGAAATTACGCGTAGTCATAATTCCGAGTGGATATCATACATGTCATATCTAAATAAACGCTACATTAAACGAAGTGGTGGAAAACGATGCCTGCGTTCCGACAAGAAGTCATATAGCCCCCAAAGACAAATATACAGAATGCGTCTTTATAAAACATCACAAGAAACAAGAGTGATCCATGTGATGGTTTGCATCCCAGCCACGCTTGATGTGAACACATTGGATTAACATGACCACACGGCCCCTAGCACCGGCTTGAGCGGTATTAGATACAAATAATTCGGAGCCATGATGTAATAGTTCTATCAAGTCATCTGTTCGAAAATAATTAATTATGTGACCGCCAGATAGTCCTAAAAACGGTCCGAATGAGGGAGTATTTATTGAATGCAAATTTGTATTCAGAACGAATACCTGTGAGATCCGAGGTCAACCAAAAGTTTCATTCTCCACCATGTATACAGGTAAAAAAATTACGATCACAAATCCGAATTTAGATTCAGACAGTTGAAATATCGAGTTAGTTGTTCGATAAATCGCGCTAGGAAGTTAGGATTACAAAACAAATGCAAGAATACTATAAGAATAATATCAGTCCGAGTTAGTCATACGACGGTCTTCTCAAATTTGGCGATACATATCGCATGCTGATAGCAAAATACGAGCGTAGCGTGCAAGATCTATGGCGTTACGTTTCGTAACTTGTGTCTAATTCCGATTAACCCGGGGCTAGGGGCCGTATGAACCCATGTACTTCAAGATCCTCATGGTACTCATATGAACAGTCACAATCAAAGGGTGACAGAGTTACATCATTCTTTAGATGACGACTTTACAACGAATGGATTAAGAATACTGATCAGCGATACGGATTTGATATTTTTGGAACATCGTGATGTCTTGTCGGCATCATTGAAAACTGTTGACCGCTTCTCTTTTGCAGGAAACAAGCCTATGTTTATGTATACTATGCTTGTCTTTTTGAATTTGATGCTAATACTGTTATATGGAATATGGAATAGGTCTTTGGAGTACGGACGCGGATATTCTCTAATGGACGATGGCTGAATTATGAATGACGGACCAGACGCTTGTAATTGACAAGATACACGGCCTGTGCATGGCCAGACACTTTAGAATACTGACTTCAAACATCGAGATAATAAGAAGAAACTTCATGTCAGCAACACATTAAATTCGTATAATACAGGTATGGAGTGACCAGAGTAATCAACGTCAGATAATCACTCGTTTGTAAGGTGATTCGTAAAGAGCACATTTAAAACTGGGGGAAGGTTATAACGGTGTTTTTGAAGGAAGAGCTCCCTTCATCATCTGACCGTATAATGTGAAATGTTCCATCGTGTAGTCCATTAAACTTCTTGGCTCTGTAACAAACACATGAGCTAAGTTTGTTTCGTTCCTTTTGGCTGGCTATCAAACCGTACTGAAAACTAGAATAGAACCGTATTTGTAGTGTTTTACCCATTGTAATGACCCATTACATGATTAAAAGGAGAACAACAGAATAAATCACAATATGTTCAACGGATTCAATAAGACACATTGTTCATCAAATACTTTCTTTTAATTAGGTTGCGAATAGCAGGGAGACGGCAAATTCATTTCATATTTGCGCGCCCAGCGTTGTCTGCCCTGATTTGATGGCGGGACGTGACCATGACGTCACGGATGGCATCACTTCCGGTGATATCATTTCCGGGTCCAAGGTCCAATCCGGGTCAAAGGTCGCATCTGGGTCAAATGTCACCTTCGGTCACGTGACGGCCCTCTAAGAGTTACTTGCCCCTAAAGAAGACCGTTCGCTGCAGTTGTTCAAATGTCAGTCCCAATGGGGAACCAACTCATGGATATTTGCGGTATTGGGTGCGGCATCTTGTTTTCCCTATCTCACCAAGTAGAACACGACGAGAGGATTCTCGTGACCGTTAGATGAGTTTCGCTGGAAAGCTATCATGCGCATGCGTAGTGCATAGGCAGATCTAGGGTGGACGTTTTGGTGTCGATGTGGGCCATTATTGGTTTGATTGGTTCGAGTGAGGTATCAAAATGAAGCACTCGTGAGGGACCATCCAACTGGATGGATGGGTCGTGGAAGTAAGGCTATTGTGGAAATTGTGGGAAAAGGGCTTTGGAATGAAAATTTTGGGGTCGAGGTGAACCAATATTGATCCGAATGCGTCGCATTGGGTATTTGTTTTAAGCACACATGGGAGAGGTTCCGACTGGACAGGTGTGTAGTGAAAGTAGGGATATGGTGCGCATGCGCAGGCAAGGAATGTTGAGAAAAGGGCATTTGATTGGACGCTTTGGAGTCGAGGTGGCCCAGTAGTGGGGACGCAGAAACCCAGTATATCTGCCCTATGGCCTTTGTGGAGTGTTATACCGTAACATCTTAACGCCCTATCTGAACGCCTCAACGCCACATCTTAATACAATAACGCCCTATCGTAGCGTCTTATGCTAACGCCTTAACCCTACCTGGCCGGGGGGAGAGGGGGGCGGAAAGTGCCTCCCCCAATCCCAGTGAACTTTTCTCTGCTGCTCCGAAGCGACAAAACCGAGAAGGCTGAAACTTGGTGACTTTTAAGCTTATCTTATTGAGCCTATTTTCGTATTCCCCCGGGCAGAGGATCATGGTTAAATTCAAAATGGCGGCCATGTGGTATCCCCGAAAGTCGTGTTTCAATCTTTTTGCTCCATTTCTTCACCTTTTCCTTGCCTAAAAGGCCTTGAAAGTATTTTATTTATTTTTTACTAATTATTCTACATTTTATTTGATTTTTTTCGAGAGAAAAATTGGAAAAATGAAAATTTGAAAAATCGACCCCAAAAAGACCGAAAAATGGCTTCCAAGAAGATGACGTCATTGTGACATCATCATGGCGGCCATCTTGGATTTTTTTACATTTCCCGGTAGAACTTGAACCAAAGATACTGTGTGGTAAGTTTCAGCGCTCTAGCCTTAGTGGTAGAGAAAATATATGGGGGGGGGGGGGCACTTTTCGCCCCCACCCCAGGCTGCGACACACCCCAACTCGCCCAGGCCAGATAGGGTTAACACTTTAGCATAACAGTTTTTTTCGTTTGTGACAGATTGTACAATGCTATTATATAATACTGTGTGTGGTGATGGAGTTGGTGGATGTTTGTCTTCTATACCTGGTTCCAAATTGTCTTAACGCCATGATGCAGACAGTTGAGAGGAAGTCAGATCAATACGTTCACAAGTTTTCATGTAGTTAATTATCCCCTCCATCACATCATACCCACGCTGGGGGAGCCACGTTGGGTATGTTTACAATTCAAGCATGCTCTTGCCCAATCAGAAGCCCCCATTTGGGGCAGCAGCTGTCATATTCGTCCTTGCACTTTGGATGTATTCTCGGCTGCTCTTGTCCAATCAGAAAACCGACCATTTCGGAAAACTCAATCTTAGGCCATGTTCGTTCTGACCCGTTTGTTCTAATTCTCGTCGGGCAGGCCAGGATACTGTGACGGAAGTATGTCTCGTTTGCGCATTTTGATCGCATTTTGCAGGGCCTCTGTCGGTGGTAGCCCCATGTCCTCTTCCAGGTGACGCTTGGGCGTCATGATGTTCCTGTGCATGGGGTCGGCTTTTATTTCAAGCGGTAGCAGGGTATACTGTTCATAGATCGCCATGGCTGTTTTCATGATGCTGGCGTGGATGTACGCCTATTGTAGGTTTTCCTATCCGGCGTCCTACATCGCTGCAGCATGAGTATTAATAGTTGCTCTCACAATACGATCTCAAAAGGTAGATTCTTCCTCACTCGGGTATTCCTGGGACGTAGCCTGACTATCTGAGATCAAGCACTCTATACCAGTAGATACACTCACAGCTGTCTCTGTCTTGGTATCAGTCGGTGGCCTCTCAGAATCAGCTGGCATATTCTCAGCATCTGCATCGGCTTCCTGTGCGTAGGTGTCTTCAATCTCATGCATATTCTTCTGGTGCCACCTCATATCGTAACGTCTGGTGAACGTGCGTTCGCATCCAGAGCAAGTATAAGCCGTGGTGACGGCTGAACGTCGACTGTGCACGTTTTTTTGAGATACGGTTGCTTTTGTGGACAGTAACGAAAGCCAACACCCAGCTTAATGCTTCAACGTCCAGGTGGAATAGCTCAGAAGCTCTGATATTTCTAGATATTTCACGGGAGTGACACTAATTCATCGAAATGCAATGACGCCTGTCAGCGTCCATCGTTACGGCTTAACGCCCGTCTCAACGCCTTAGCGCTCTATCTCAACGCCTTAACGCTTGTCTCAACGCCTTAACGTCCGTCTTAACGACCTAATGCCCTATCTTTATATATAACCCTATCTGGCCTGAGATTTTTGAGACCTGTCCTGGCTGGGGGGAGGGAGGGTGACCGAAATGACCCCCTAAATATTTTTCTTACCCTTGAGCTAGGGAGCTGAAACTTACCACACTATACCCTTGCCTCAAGCTCCACCAGAAAATGTAAAAATTCCAAGATGGCCGCTTTGATGACGTCACAGTGACGTCATTTTCAAAAACGGCATTTTTTGGTCGATTTTTCCGTCAGATTTTTCGAATTTTTTATTTATGCAATTTCTCCACAAAAACTGCATGATAAATTAGCAAATATCAGTGTGATGTGAAATAAAATAGTTTTCGCCCACTTTTCATAGCGGAAAAGCAGAAATTTTGAAGAAATATGACGAAAACATCACTTTTCTGGTACCCCACGTGGCCGCCATCTTGAATTTGCCCATGATCCTCAGCTCGGGGTGTTATGCAAATAGGCACAAAATGACCCCAATATGACAAACTATAAAGTCAGTGAGTTTCAGCTCTCCATTTTTTGTCGTTCCGGAAATAGCGCCGAAAGTTTGATAGGGGGCAATAATGCAACCCCAGGCAAGGTAGGGTTAACACCATAACGCCTTATCTTAACTCTAGATAGAGCGTTAAGAGTTGTGACGGGCGTTAAGGCGAAACGACGGGCGTTGACGGACGTCACTGCATTGCGATGAATTAGTGTCATTTCCACGGACTATCTAGAAAAATCAGCGCTTCTGAATTATTTCACCAGGGCGTCTGAGCTTAAGATGGGCCTTGGCGGGCGTTACTGTGCATCAAACGAGCGTATGCCAAAAACGTGCAGTCGACGTTCAACCGTCATCATGGGCTACACTTGCTCTGAGTGCGAATGCACGTGCACCAGACGTTACGATATGATGCGACACCAGAATAATATACATGGGACTGAAGACAACGAGGCACAAGAAGCCGATGCAGATGCTGAGAATATGGCAGCTGATTCTGCGAGTCCGCCGACTGATACCGGAAATGAGACTGCTTGGATTCTATCTACTGATATAGAGCGCTTGATCTCAGATAGACTACGTCCGAGAAAAGCCTGAATGAGGAAGTACCTACTTTTGGGATCGTATTGTGAGAGCAGCTATTAATACTCACGCTGCAGCGGTCGAGGACGCCTGACAGGATAACTTACAACAAGCGTACATCCAAATGCGCCCCATCACCAGGAAAACAGCCAGGGCAATCTATGAACAGTGAACACTGTTACCGCCGAAAATGAAAGGCGACCCCATGCACAGGACCATCATAAAGACCAAGCGTCACCTGGAAGAGGATAAGTGGATACCACACACCGAGGCCCTGCAAAATGCGATCAAAATGCGCAAACGGCTGTTCCGGTACAAATTGCCGTTACAGTATTCTGGTTTGTCCGACGAGTATTAGAACAAAGGGATCAGATTTCTGAAATGGTGGTTTCCCATTAGACAAGAGCAGCCGAGAATTTCCCTAACAGGCAAGAACGAATATGACACAGCCCCAAATGTGGGCCTTTGATTTGACAAGAGCATACTTCAATTGTAAACATACCAAACGCAGCTTCCTTAGCTGTATGAGGTGGTGGAGGGGATAATAATCTATATGAAAACTTGTGAACGTATTGATCTCTCTTTCTCTCAACTGTCTGCATTATCCAGATGTCCCATAGATTAGTTTCATATAAACTAGTATGAAAGTAATTCCGAAAAGTGAAGTCATTGTGATATTCTATATTTCGGTACAGGTTATATCATCCTCAGGAATATACAGGTTGCAGTTGTTCAAGAGTATATATACAGGGTGAATAAAACAGTTCACCTTTCAAGCTGAAGATTCTATATACAATGGATAGTGAGCAGTTTTACAAAACAATTAACCTGAACACAATTCTGTACATGACATCAAGCTATGGTTCATACAAGGATTCCTTTAAATAATGACTTGAACTCATTTTAACCCAATTAATTCTTTTGGTGCTTTTAAACCATGGTTGAGGTCACGACTCTTTTGTTTTTTTGGCAATAGCTTTCTTGAATAACTACTCACCCCATTGAAGAGCATAGTCAATTATTATAGTGCAGTGTTGTAGCATATGTGCAGTTGTTTTAAATTCCTTGACCGACCAGGTATTACGGTCTGGTAAAACCATTAAGTAATAAATGTGCTGGAAAGCATCACATTTCATAACATGGGAATGAATTTCACTATTAGGATTAGAATGTTCATTAATCTGCATTATGGCATGAAGACATAACTTGGTATAGTAGACGTTATGGCGCTACGGCGTCACTGCGTTAAAATGGGGTTTCAGCAACGCCATCTCCATCTCCACCACCACCGTCTCCGCCAGAAACCACCGCCATCATCACCACCATCACCACAAACAACCACCACCACCATCATCACCACGAACATCCACCACTACCGTCACACACAACAAACATCGCCACACACCACAAACACACACACGCCACCACCACCACACACCACCACCACCCCACACACACACAACCACCACCACACCCACCCACACATACCCCCGCACACACAAGTACCCAGACCGAACATGGCCCGGCGTAGAGCGCAGAAGTCTCAACATGTTTTATTCCGTGGTGTGAATTGATTGATACATACACCTTATCGACACGCTAGTATTATATAATAGCATTGTATAATCTATCAGACAAGGTATAAACTGCTATGCTAGGGCGCTATGGCTTTAGCATACGGTGTTAAGAAAAGGCGTTAAGGCATCCAGATAGGGCATAAAGGCGTTACGGTGAAACACTCCACAAAAGGCATAGGGCAAAAATACTGGGTTTCTGCTTTCCCTACTACTAACCCTGCATCTCTAAGCAGGTCATGATCCGCTGGGATCCGATATTAGTCCATCTCCACCCGGCTGATAGGGTTTTCCATATTTTAGGGTCCGTGTTTCCAGTTTTTCTTTCTGGAAAAGTTGTACATGGACACACTCCTGACTTGATCGGTCGGCCTCGATGAGCGCCTCACATGGTTACCTTACCCAACCCAGTACGCCCAATATAGGACCACCTCGTCCCTAAAACGCCCACTTCAATGCACTTTTGACACATTCCCTGCCTGCTCATGCGCAGCATAGCTATACTTTCACTGCACACCAGTCATTTCAGAATCTCCGCCACGAGTGCTTCAAACTGATTCCACACCTGGCCGATTCGGGCCAATATTGGTCAATCTCGGCCCCTACATGTCCATTAATTCCAATGCGCGTTTCCCATAATTCCCTGTCTGCGCATGCGCGCCATAGCCTGACCTCCTCGACCCACTAATCCGGCTGGCTGGTTCCTCACGAGTGTTTCACTCTGATACCTCTTTCGACCAAATCGGATCAATTTTGGCTTAATATGTCCTTGATATATTTAAGAAATAATATTTTCATTATTTCTTAATAAGGCCCAATGGCCCGCTCCCCGAAATTTATAAACTTTCCAACACTAACTCTGCCTAAAATAACCATTGAGCACGCCTGTGAAAACATTATTTCTATTCCATCGCAATACCCAAATTGATTATCAACAAAGAATAAAATGAAAGAGAGAAAACGTATTTTAATCTTTGACAAACTTTCTCCCCTGCCTTGAAAGAACTCGTCCACTGATATTGGCACGATGCGTCCGTCTAGATTGACATCGTGTCAATGCCAGTGGACGAGTTTATGTGGTCTCTCAAATGGAGAAGTATTCTGTCAGCTGAGCCAGGCTCTGTGGAACATACTTGGATTTAGGTCTGTTTGTGTATCAATTTCACGATGAAAACAGCAGTTAAACTTGAGAAAGAAATCCCATCTTTTAATTTATTTGTGTGTTTATTCAATTGTATGAAGCAGACGACCTCTTCCTCTCCCGCCTTGTAAAATAGAATTTCTCAATGAAAACTTGCACTTTTCATATGTACATTTCACACAACCGTGCTGAAACGCTCAATAATTGTACGGTTATCAAGTTCTTATAGACAAGAGTGTTATAGAATTGTAAATCTAACTAGGGCATTTACAATAGGTAAGGCTGGTTAAAATAAATTTCCTGTTTAGCATCATTTTTTTTATATAAATCTGGGTAGGGAGGGCGGATTTTTTTTTTTTTTTTTTTTAGTGGCGTGTGTGAATAAAATCATCAATAAACCTTGCTTGAATAGTTGAATTTCTGCTCTGAATAAAGTAGGTGGCATCCATCGTCCTGCTCTGCTGTTTGCCTTCATAATTGTAGATTTTCAAAACGTTGGTTGTCCACAAGTGATCGTCGAACTTGGCAGATAACGAATGGCATTTTCGCAACTTTGAAGCGCCCACGCTTCACAACTCAGCATGCTCGGTTATCTACAAAATGCGGACTTGGGCCTCGGAAACGGACATTTGAGTCGAAAACGGACTTTAGGCAAAAAAAAAAAAAAAAATTTTTTTGGGGGCGGACGAAATTTCGGGGGCGGACGGTGATGCTAAACAGGAATTTTTTTTTAACCAGCCTAAGTATACTTGTCTTGCTTATTATCATGAACTTCCAGTGAGGTTTTCTAGAACTTGAGCGGATGTCGAGCTGACTCGACTTGTCTGACGTTTGTATCCAGGCGACTCAAATACGAAGAGAAATTAATTAACACACAACAGTAAGATTTATGATTTAAACTGAAGTATCATATCAGATACAATAAATAGTTTTACCCCGCCCACGGAGAGGACATATTTTATACTCTCATTTATCTGTCTTTCTGTGTGTTTGTTTCTCACCGACAGGATCTATGAGAGAGAAAAGTCAATAAACGTGTACACGCGCAAAACTTAGAGACTACTGGGATGACACTTGGTATATTAGGAGCCTCTGCACCATACAGCATATCCACTGTTGGATTGCTCGCTCAGAGATTCTGTATAATAACGGGTTATTTGCATAAGTTAGTGTAATTCCATTGATAAATATCATGATCATTCTTATGTCCCTTATTCTTGTAGATTGATTCGATCAAACCAATACCCCAGTTATCTGGAACATTAAAACGATCTAAATTGACAGTGAAAAGTTGTTTTTATATAAACGCGTAACATGAAAGTACGGTAGATTGTTAGGGCCATGCATTGATCCTTCCAATTTTCTGCCTTTCTCTGATATTCAAGACTTCACTTTCGCATTTTCTCTCGTTTCTTGTCATCCTCTTAGATTCATTTTCGATTTTTGAAAATTTGTCTCTGATTTATGTATTCATTCTCAAGAATCTGCAACCAGTTCCATACGAAAACGCTGGAAATTCATTTTCAAGAGACAAGAACAATTCAAACAACCACATGAAAACACCGGAAATTAGCGAAAACGTCGAAAATTGCGTGAAACATCAGAAATAGCAAAAAACACAGAAAATTATTTTCACCGCGGTGGTAATAATATCCACCGCGGTTGTAATAATTTCCACCGCGGTGGTAGTAATTTTCACCGCGGTGGTAATAATTTCCACCGCGGTGGTAATAATATCCTAATACCGCGATGGATACTATTACCACCGCGGTGGAAATTATTTTCGCGATAACAACATCAACAAATAGTACGTAGTCTTTGAGCAGTCCACTTCTTGAATTTAGAATCGTTACATGAACAGAAAAAGATCAGGTTCTTGTAACGCCACTTTCAACTCCTTCAACATATACACAGAGCTAAGGAGTTCCTAGGAGGAAAGTACACTAGTATAAATAGCAATTATAAATCCTTCCTGAAATTGAGTTTAAACCATAACACATTTTTTTAGTTCCCTCGTAAACTTACTATTCCTCAGTGTACCAAACCAGCTGGCACAAAAATTCCCACACCACCTGACTTAACACTCTAACCGGTTCTATTTAGCTGAGTACATGTATATTCAAATCCAGGAATAACAGGTAAATCCTGATCAAACCGCTAAGTTTCAGATGGTTTCAGTGTCGTATTGAAGTTCTTGGCATCTAGAGTACGGCATCGTGGACACTAGCTTCAATATCAGATCCGTTAAGCTACATTGGGACAACGTACGGCCCATCTATTCCCTTGCACACCCCAAAACCACAACAACTTTCTCTACTGATCATTCGCACCATGACGCCACTTCCGGTCAATACCACACTAGTCCTAGTCTGCATGCCAAGATGACACCCTCTGCGACCCATTGAGGCAAAGCCTGGTCTCTATAGATCGCCCAATCACGCCAGTGCGCACCCCTAAGTCACACTCTTTATCTACTGCTCCTGTAGTGAGCATGTGGACCGTGACGTTCATCCCGGTAAAACCACGCCAATCGTACATATGGCATATTTTGGCCTAGGATGATCATTCACGCCCCTACATACGATCAAGATGCCATCTATTTTCTAATACTCCTCGCCTGTGCATGCGCAGCATGACGTCGCTGGCGTTCAATACCTCACCAATCGTAGTCGACACCACCAGATCTTTAAGTCGACACCATCTACAACCCGTTTCGACCAGAAATAGCCCTTAGACCTCACAGACACGCCTCTGCACACCCTTAAAATGACACCTTTTTTCGCTACTCCTCGACTGCGCATGCACACCTTCATGGCACGTCCGATCACTTACCACGCCAATCGTAGTCTACACCACAAGACGATACCCTACACAGCCCTTTTGACCCAGGTGTAGCCCACCTAGACCCATTTGACTGAGCGAAAATTTCTTTTTCCGCTTCTTTCACGAGCGTTCCGGCGATTTTCCAAGTTCATTTTTACTTTCGCCCAACCGTCACGTGAACGAAGGTGACCAAGGCACTCCAAATGACCTATCCACGTTGCCATGGCAAACCTTAACTGGAATTGCCGTTATCATCGGAGTGACGTCACTTTCGGCATTCCTGATGAAAGCCTACTCACGTATGGTAAGAGATTATTACTACCGGTACATGTACATATGCGCTATGGAAACGTAGTTTGAAATTCACAAATAGCGCGCAGGAGGAATGCTTGTATAAAATACCAGCTCATCCGATAGAAAATCCTGTAAAGACTTCATTGTGGCTTAAAGAAAGGTTTCCATAAATCAGCATTCGGGGTATTACTCCTGAATGTCTATACTATATTATGTAGGCTTGCTACTTATCTTAAACGTTAACTCCAATCCGGGTTTCCCGATATAAATCTCCAACAAAGTGCGCAGTGACGCTTAACCCGCTGTGAGCTCCGTCCATAATATTTGGGTAGTGGATTGCCGAGACGTGTTTGAATCAGCGATTACCGGTATACATTGTGTGAATGTGCAGGAAATATCCGCCATATGCAGGTCCCGCTGGAATATTACTGTCCAGAAAGGGATAGTTTACGATGTTGAAATTGTAATCATCTCTTTTGTCATGAAGTCGAGGAGAGAGAAGGCCCGCTTCATTTTCCTTTTTATATAAAATCAATTCTACTCCTTAAAAACAAATTCTGAACTTCACTGAAGTAAGAGTGGAAATTCATCCCGTTCAAATTCACCCAGGTTAGGGTTCACCCAGGTTAGGGTTCACACAGGTTAGGGTTCACCCAGGTTAGGTTTCACCCAGGTTAGGATTCACATAGGTTAGGGTTCACCCAGGTAAGGGTTCACCAGGTTAGGGTTCACACAGGTTAGGGTTCACCCAGGTTAGGGTTCACATAGGTTAGGGTTCACACAGGTTAGGGTTCACCCAGGTTAGGGTTCACACAGGTTAGGGTTCACCCAGGTTAGGGTTCACACAGGTTAGGGTTCACCCAGATTAGAGTTCACCCATGTTAGGGTTCACCCAGGTTAGGGTGAAGGTTAGGGTTCACACAGGTTAGGGTTCACCCAGATTAGAGTTCACCCATGTTAGGGTTCACCCAGGTTAGGGTTCACCCAGGTTAGGGTTCACCCAGGTTAGGCTTTACACAGGTTATTGGTTCACACAGGTTAGAGTTCACCCAGGTTAGGGTTCACCCAGGTTAGGGTTCACCCAGGTTAGGGTTCACTCAGGTTAGGGTTCACACAGGTTAGGGTTCACCCAGGTTAGGGTTCACACAGGTTAGGGTTCACCCAGGTTAGGGTTCACACAGGTTAGGGTTCACCCAGGTTAGGGTTCACTCAGGTTAGGGTTCACACAGGTTAGGGTTCACCCAGGTTAGGGTTCACACAGGTTAGGGTTCACACAGGTTAGGGTTCACCCAGGTTATAGGGTGAAATTCGCTCACATTTCACTCAAGTTTGAGTTGATAATTCACTAAGTTGAGTGAAGTTGATTCCAGTTAAGTTGAACTAACAAACTTGAGTGGAAGTCACTCAAATTGAGTCAAAATTTTCACGCAAGTGCTTGAATGGGATGAATTTTCACTCTTACTTGAGTGAAATCTCACTCAAGTTTTTTAAAAGAGTATTGGTTGATATATATTTGGAACCGAGCCAATAACTTATTTGTTCGTCAACCCATTTGCTATATATCTTTCTAAGAATAGAAAAACTCTGTCATGTTCCCCTACGATAAAGTATTAAATTCCGGCGTTGACAGGTCATATTAGTGCTGTTGTGGCTTGTTTAAGATCTGGTACTTGACCCTTATCTGCTAAGCGATGAAATGGAATGTGGGTAACGATGTATTCCCTATTTACGAGTAACGGTCACCGATTTAATATTTTAGAAGTTTGAAACTACAAGAAACAGATTAAAGGATAACTTGTTCAGTACATTGCAGGTTTACATGTGGAAATACATATCTTTAAAGGTTCTGAGTGCCCTTGTTCAGCACAAAATAAACTTCATGGCACTCTATATGCGAGAGCTGTCCGTGAGATGAATCACGACTGTACGCCCAGTGGTTCCTCAGTTAGGAATGGGGGATGAGTGAGAAGTGAAATCATTTGTCTCCTGTTTCGAAATCCGGACAATGTAATGGTATTATTATTATAGAAAAACAAACCACATACATGTACATGATTTGCAGACTAAATTATAGAGATGAAAGATGATGTACATTCTAGATACACTTTGGTAGTTCAAGGTACGGTAGAGCAGTCCACAAACTCATTCCAGGTAAACACGCCATGGTACTATTACACTGTAATCCACACCTTGGCTAACCAATGTGAATATATATGATTACCGTTTATATTGTCTTGGTACTGTATATTTTAACCGCAATATTTTTCCAAACACATTGTTTTATATTTTATGGTAATTTATATGAGCTTCAAATATTAGTCCGATAGCAGAATAGTTAGTGGTCATATATTTTCAGGTAATCGAATTCAAGGTCAACCAGGTATTGGAAACGCAATGTGGACGACGGTTCACAGTACATCCAGTATTACCGACTTTGTTGTCGGTTCATTCCAAAAGGACTTTTACAAAGGCGGTACTCAGACTAGAGGGCTAGACCGACTTTTCGCCCTGTGACTTTAATACACGACACTAATGCCCCACAGGGGTCGAATTATTTGTCTTAATTATAAAGCGAAGCCAAAGGCTAAACTAGCTAATTAAGTTATAACATGTTGCGGTCACGTGCTATGTTACCAGACCATGTTTGGCCTGGTACTATATTTTACATGTTAAACGTTTCGACGAGGTTTAACCAAGCCTTCTACAGTAGCTATATGGTACTAAATACAGAGTGAGCAGATTTAAATAAGCATATATATATATATATTAAAAAAAATTCATGTATCAATCAGCATTTGAGTAATATTTAAGTATTCACAGGGTCTGTGTGCATTGTTTGGGAAGAAAACACAGAAATATAAACGTTCCACCCCCTAACCTCCCCCACCTTCACTTGCACCCTTCTCCCATACTTGAGTCACAATAAGGGTGATTTTGGATCAGTATTTGAGGCATTTTTCTGGTTTTGTGTATATTACAATCTACGCCCTCCTCTCCCCCAGCTTCATTTCCAAAAATGATAATAGATCAATAGTTGGGTATTAACACTAAAGTCATCTCAGGGTCTGAAGTGACATTACGACGGATGAATTATGAATGACGGACCAGACGCTTGTAATTCCACCCCTTCCCCACCCTTCACTCACTTCGTGACATACCTGCACACTTTTCAAATGGCTTTGTTACCACTTCAATCAAATCAGTCTTTACATCGCTTAGCTGTTTCGGTAAGAGACTACGAAATAGACTCAAATTAAATGGATTGCGACTGTTCTCGCATTAGAATTGTGGGCTTTACACAAGATCCTGGATTTTAGACTGACAAATAAGGATAAAGTTTATTCCATTTAGAGATGACGTTTATTACGTTGCAGTAAGGGCCTGTGAGAACAAAGCCGTTTTCGACATGTGCAGGCATTTTGCCAATGCATGGCGTTAGAGCTGAGATGACCTTATTTAATGCCCGAATGATAGCAAAATTAAATATTCACAAAGATTATATCTCCTGTTGAATAATACCCACCGGAACTAATCCATATGAAAGTGAACCTGCCGTGTTTTGCCGAGTTTACGACGCCATTGCTCCCAATTTCTAATCCGAGTAGCGTTGCCTCCACCGCATATATAAAGCCAGAGTCGATCGAGAACATAAAGCCAGTCTGAACTGACACTCGAACTGTCCACATCATATTTATGTTGTTGTTGTCACCAGGTCAAATTTGGACTCTCGAGCATCATATTCTATCACGCATTCATTCTCACACAATATAAATATATCTGAAATAAAACTGGATGATAAAATGAAGGATCTGATCATTCAAACACGATTTAGACATACCGGTAAGTTTTTCCTCAAAACAATGAAACTTGATCCCGTCACCAGTTTCTCCAGCACTGTGTTTCAATATACCTCAATCGTCAAAGAGGGCACGAAGGCACTGCTCTCCATTCCAGTTGATAATTCTTGAGGCTCTGTACGGTACACTCCAATTGCGATCTCTTTTTAAAATCCCGATATGACAACACTGTTCCAAGACTATTGTAATTCGAAATTTTCATTTCAAACTTGGAATTGTTATATGGTATGCCCATTAATCAGGCCCACCCATGTTGACCGTATACTGCGCCAAGGGGGCAAATGCGGCTGTTGCCGTTGGAGAGGGTGCATCACTTTTTGTGCTAACCGGAATGGCAAATTCCTAAATACGGAGTTACAAATTGAAAGTGACCCCTTATTGTGGTTGTCACCCCGTCCAGTATTTTAGCCTATCCACCAGTTGTATAGAAAGGCGAAATCTCTTACCTTTCGAGGTTGAGAAATCGGGTGTAACTGACCTCTAACCCTTGACCTTTGGTTATCAAGATAACTTGAAGAGATCACTTCCGTTCACGTGAAAAGTGGGACTTGGGAATAGGCCACAGATCTCAACAAAAACTCATACAAATAGACTCTACATGAATGGATCTACATGAACCATATTAGGTACACATGGGTTGTGCAGGATCTCGTATTGAAGCGTTCGTCGAGGGCACCTCTGGACCGGTTACGGGCGGTTGGATGCAAAAATGGGATTTCGGGCAAACACAAAATCCGATATAATGGATATTACAGGACATGTCGCCAGGAATCGCGAAATTTACTCAATCAGATAAGAGAAAGAACAACAAAAACAACAACAACAACAACAACAACAAGCGTTTGCTTAGTACACATTTATCCCCTACATTACATGACAACCGACCTGTGGGAGCCGCGCTGGGTGTGTTTACAATTCACCTATGCTATTGTCCGCGTAGCAGAGGCATCGTCGGCAATGTTTGCTCTTGTCTGTATGCAATGACCATCCATTCGTTCCAGTCAATCCCTGAGCGCCTTCGGGCAGTCCAAGGTACTGTAGTGGCAACATATCCTGGAACAGCTGTTTTGGCAATCCGCTTCCGGTGATGACCTCATTCCCATATACGACATCACTTACAATCTCTATGTTATCAGCGGCACTCCCAGGTGAGGGCACATCCGTGAAAGGACATTTTTTTTCCGGCGGTGACTTCACTTCCATCAAGGGTCAATGACCATTGGTCAGAGAATGTATGAATCTAGCTACAGAACTCATTAGCTGCGAAGGTGACCTCTGACCTAGTGGATTTCTGGGAGCGGAAACGAGATCATGTTCGCACATGCGCACAATTAATTTTCAGCGGAACTTCTCTCCAACATGGCTGGACTTTGTGACGTTGACCATGCCGCCACACGACACCAACTACTATTATTCAACTAAGCATATAAATACTTTTGTATAATTTGAATATATTATGTTCTTATTATTAAAATTAACTTCATTTCACGATAAAATGCGACCGAATCGCTCGATTATCAAAGGCACTATTTCGCAGACGGCCCACTACCTGATCGCTATACGCTCCTCAAGGGTGACTTTTTGCGCGTTGTATGTGAGAGACTAAGTTACTCCAATATGGAAATGGCCAAACGTAAGATTGAGCATGTGTGCGATGACGTTATGGCATTGCGATAGCGCGTTAAGACGTTTCGATATAGCGTTAAGGCATTCAGACGAGTGTTAAAGTGTAACAAAGGGCGTTGACAGGCGTCACTACGGTTCGTTGATTTTCAGTTCCATAGGATATCACGCGATCATTTGGTCAATCAGAGTTTCTCTCTGTCTAACGGCTTTGAGTGCAAACTCACGTTTACCAGACACTACGATATGATGCCACACCAGAAGAATATACATGGGTACAGAGAAATGAAGGGGATAGAAGCCGATGTGGGCATTAAGAGCGTGCCGTCTTCAACTGATACTGGAATCACATCACTGACAACCAAGCCGACAGATTGGTCTTTTGCAAAACACCTCCCGGGGAATGAAACGCAACATTAACAGAGTGGCGAAAAAAGATGCCGAGGTACTGACAATACGCCATATGACCCCACAGAAAATATACTGATTTTGCACATTTCTAAAGCCATCACAAGAACTAAGATCCCCGTGATGATTTGTATCCAAGCCAAGCCTGAGTGAGGAAACCGACCTTTTGTGATGATATTGTGACTGCGACTATTGTTACCCACGTTGTGGTGAACAATGACGCCGGGCAGGCTTACATGAATTCCTACATCAGGAAAACGGCCATGGTAATCTATGCAGAGTATGGCCTGTTGTCGCTTGGGATAAAGGGCAATTCCATGCTAAAGTCCGTTATAAAGACCAAGAATCAATTGGAAAAAGAGGTGGGGTTACCACCCCAAGGGACTGCAACTGAGGTCAAAATGCGGAAACTGCTGTTCCTCAATATGTTGCTGTTACGTTATTCTACACTGACAGAAAGACGCTTAGGATGGACCAGACCGAACTGATAGCCAGCGCCGCTGAGATACCATGGCTATTTTATCCACTCGCCAGCCACGTGGCCCAAAGTTCCCGCGGTAAGCGCTTCCAGACGAGAACCTACATGACCCACTCTGTCCACGTATGCCATACCTACACTCATTTCACTGGGTATTTGACTGGGTGTTTCCCCCTTGTTTTGTCAATTCGACACTTAAGTTACACGAAGTGCCCTCGACAAGCGCTATAATTCGAGATCCGGCACGATTCATATGGACCCAATATTGTGCATCGAGGCCCATTTGACTAGGAGACTGTTTTGCGTGATTGTTAGTCCTAGTTTTGCATCCACCAGCCACTCAAGTGAGCTCTCCAAGGTGCGATGTAAATCCAAGGTCAAGGGTCAAAGGTCATTTTCGCTTCGTTCATCCACCCTGATTATCCCACCACGAATGCTAAGAGATTTCACATTTCTATACTACTGACGGTTAAAAATGGACCGGGTTGATAATCAGAGCAAAAGAACGCGTTCGGTCTGTACTGCCGTTTTTTAGTAAATTGCAGTTGCTTATGGGCGGGCCTGATAGTAGGCATAACATATAACCGTTCTTAGCTTGGAACGAACATTCCGAATTACAGTAATTTTGAAGCACTGTTGGGAATCTAAATACATAACGCATTTGGAGTGCACCGTATAGAGCCGCAAGAATCAAAAAGTGGAATGACCAGTAGTCCGTCAGTGCCTCCGATTTGGCGTGGGAGGTCATTGAGATACAATGTTGGAGAAACCTGTGACGGATCAAGTTTTATTGTTTTGAGAAAACACGAACCGGTATGTCTGAATCATGTTTGAATAGTCAGATCTTTCATTTTATTACCAGTTTTCCCCAGATATATTTATATTGTGTGCGAATGAATGTGTGATAAAATATGATGTTCACAGTTCGAATGTGGGCTGGTGACAACAATGACAGCATAAATGCGATGTGAACAGTTCGAGTGTCAGTTCAGACTGGCTGCAGGCTCTCGATCGACTCTGGCTTTAAATATGCGGTGGAGGCAACGTTGCTCGGATGAGAAGTTGGCAGTAATGTCGTCATAAACTGGGCAAAACAGGTACACTTCCATATGGATTAGTTCCGGCGGGTATTATTCAACGGGAGATTTTATCTTTGTGAATATTTTTTTTTGCGCTACCATTCGTGCATTAAATAAGGTCATGTAAGCTTTAAGGACACGATTGTAAAAACTTGTCTACCCATCCAGCCTTCCCCCCCCCCCCACAACTATTTCAATTCAACTTGTATTGTACCAAATCACTCGCAATGTAGTGTACAAAAACTCACAAAACAACAATACAGTGCACACAATGAATGACGCCCTCCCCATTTCACTGACAACCCGCCTCCCCCTTCATTCAACGAAGGCTGCCATCGAATAGGTATTTGAGTAATTTTGACGTCTCTTCCGGGTTGGTTTACACAAAAACTCCACTGAAATGTGACAATTAAGCATTAAGCATTTATTTTCAGTGAGTCACAAAATTAAAAATTGAATGCGAGTGATAATTTGCACCTCTCAATTCTGTGAGGAGAGCAATTTGCACTCACCGACTTTTTAAACTGAATAGTGACAAAGACTGTCACAATATACATCTGCTGAAAATTGTCGACAGACGTGTTGTAACCAGCGTTTATGCCTCACTAAACATGTGCTAATGACTAATGCAAAGGAAAATCTCTGGCTTAAATCTATTCATCACAACAAGGCTCTTCGACAATGGTTCTGTTTTACTGACAGTGGTTCTGTTTTACTGACAGTGGTTCTGTTTTACTGACAGTGGTTCTGTTTTACTGACAGTGGTTCTGTTTTACTGACATGTGCATACAAGTAGCACTATGGAAGAGTCTCCTAGGCAAATAATTCTACAGAAGATTACAGTTTTTGCACAATCGATGCGCGAATTTCATTATTATTAATGTTATTTCCAATAATAGGTTAAAACAATTTCCCTCAGAAATCGAGGGTTGCAATTATTTCCTCCCCTCGTTCTGCTTTTAGGGGTGCTGAGGGGAGCGAGAGGGATTGTTCCCGTCAAAAATGACGGACTGACTGATATGGACTGACTGAAAATCAGAAAGACTGACAAAGGCCTGATTTTCAAGATCTCCACATGAACACCGGCAATAAGTGCGGCTGTCATATGGTTGCTTTTTACACTGTGAACAAGCTGTGGTGACAAAGTGCCGAAAAATCACCAGTTACGTGCCCCGTTTTCCTACTGGTCTTGTTTCGACGCAATCGATGATTTCAAGAAAACGTCACCACTAGCGGTATTGTGCATTCGGTTTTGACACTAACCCACACTGCTGATTTTCCTTAATGTCACCAGTGTTATCTTCCCGTTAAACTGATTATACTGGTGACGTTTGTAAAAATCAGCGTTTAGGTGCCCCAAATGTGTTTCCGTTAGTGGTGACAAATAAATAAATCACTGATTATATCCCAGAGGTCGGTCTTTGATGTCAAGGGCCGAGGCAACGGTAGAGATAAATGTTCGTGAGGCAGGACGGGTGTGTCTCTTATCGGCGCTATCGGTGACGCGCAGGCGATACCGCGGTTTAGCTATCCATATCTACTGTTAATCACCGAATATGAGCGGAAATAAGCATGAAGGGTTCAAACGTCCAGATAAGCTGTAGATCTGATCTGTTTTGCCGAGTAAAGTGTTCTAGGATGAAATCAGTTCAAGTAACTTTGAAAACGAGAGAAAACTTGATGTGGAGTACAGTATGGCCTTCTTTATATTCAAGGCAATCTAAATGTTTTATATTAGACTTCATCTTAGGTTCATCTTAAGACTCGCCACAATATATGCTGATACATAGTGTTTGTTCTCAAACAAATTTGGTGTCTATAAATATCGCGAGCACACACCCAGTTATACGGGCAGAAATGGAATGTGTATATGTCATAGTTAATAAGGAGTGGAAGGTATTAATATTGGGATATTACAGGAACGTTCCTTTCAACGCATACATGCATACAGCGGCATTTCAAATTAACGTTGGTATATCTTCTCAATGATATAATTCAGCGTATTCGTCTGGGGTGATGCTGTGGGGTTGGGAGATGCGGGAGGGGGAAGGACCGAGCAAAGTTACGCTGCCTCTCCTCATTTTAGCCCATGGAATCAATGAGACATTGTGAATTTATTATATCCGGGTGAGGTTAGATATCTAATCTAATCTAATCTTATTATCATTATCCTATGTCGATACATATTATCCAAATTATTTTCCAGGGCAAAGTTACATGTATTTTTTATATGAATACCACATATCTTCTATATGTGCGGCTTAGTAAATGTCTTCCTTGGTAAACATAGATTGAAAAGGCCCAATCCTGGATTCCCGAGATAAATGAATTCAGTCCTAAATAAATGTACCCCGATAGCAGCGGCAGGCTTGAATTCGCGGTTCAGACTGCTGCACTCTTTCCCATGCTCACAACGAAGGATATATTTTTGATAAATGAAAACTGGACCACATTTGTAGTTTTAACCTCAAGCTGCCAGAACTATAATCAGTGTAATATAATTATCCTTTCTGTGATAATGTGATACATATTGCATATTCCCCAAAATTAAACCAGTTATAATTTGAACTGCAACAGGCTGTAGGCCTCGGGAAGAGATCAGATCCATATGTCGCTGTTCTCTGGTAAAATATATTGTTCACGGATTACCTTCAATTATAATGACGTCCGGGATTGAGATCATTAACTTTATTGTTGGAATTTAAGTATTAGTGTATATCCAGTTTAGATCATTTGATTGATATCGAAGAAACGTCAAAGACAAAATGTGCAGAACGGCAAAACTTAAACCATTACTGTTTTCTCGTAACAAAATCGATGTTCGATAAATATATACATATCACCAGCTTGGTGCGCGGACATTCCCCCCTGCGGACATTTCCCCTTGCAGACTTTTCCCTCCTAGGACATTTCTCCCTTTCTGTACATTGTTGTACGTTGAATTCGTACGAATGTGTACCAAGGTTGAAATATTGACAAAAACAATGTTGAGCATTGTTTTCCTATTTTTTTCTATAAGTTGGCATGATTAAACAACAATCTCAGTAAACTCAGATATAATATCACGGAACATTATATCTGAATTCAGCCCTATATAAATCCCGTGCGAGTTTGAAACTAGTATTGTTAGCCAATAAGATGGATAGCTTTTTGAATCTATTTCAAAATCACGCCCACAGTAATTACACGCGGTAGCTCGTGGTCTAATATATAAATATTATCCTGAAACAGTTTCCAAATATGGCATATTTACAGACAGGTTCTGTAGAGATCAAAGAGTTTACTTCCGCCGAAAAGACTGGCTTTGTTAGGGGTAGAAAATATCAAAAGATTGTGCCGTGCGAAGATGTTAATCTCCGTGAAATAAACGTCAATCATTGTCAGAGAGAAAAGGTTGAAATGGTCGTGATTGGATTATTATGGGATCTCCTAGAATATCGGCGAACATTTCGCACGAAGTTTTCATAGCATCTTGGTTTACCTAGATTGGATTAAACAATAGTATTAGTTAATAACTGTCCGTCTTAATTAAGTATTCAGTGATAATGCATGTTTAGGTTATACATAGTATAATTTTCTGTCTATATTTTGCATGATTGAATAATAGCATACGTGATATGCATATAGGTTAACAGATATCACACAGTGAAAAATAAATCTCAAAGAAATACTAACCAATTACTTATCTAATGTCAACCACAGGCTGAGCTATGATAATAAAGGTGTAATCGGAGGTTTCAAAGACAAACAAAACAACGAATTTCATTGTGTCAAGCACCGATTGATTCTACTCAGGCAACAGCCAGGCTAACTCCCAGGATAAAAATAACAAGCCAAATAATATTTTTACATAGTTTTAGAAATTAAGTAATTATTTGAATTGGTAAATAAATTTGAAAGAAAAAACGCTGTGAACATTGTCATATTGGCCCGTTTTCTCGGAAATAAATAATGTAATGTATTTTATATGATGGCCGAGAAGGGAAATCGCTGTATTGTGTTAAAGATTACGGGCCGTCACACGAAGGCAGGTTGCGAAGGACGAAGGTAGGATGCGAAGGACGAAGGCAGGATGCGAAAGCGCGAAGTCAGGATGCGATGTGCGAAACCAGGATGCGAAGTCAGGATGCGAAGCCAGGATGGGTAGTCAGATGCGAAGCGCGAAGTTAGGATGCTAACTCGCGAAGGCAGGATTCGACGGCAGGATGCGAAACGCGAAGTTACCGCACCCGACTTCGCCACTTCGCATCCTGCCATCCCGATTTCGCATCCTGAGTTCGTGATTCCCATCCTGACTTTGCATCCTGACTTCGCGCTTCGCATCCTGGATTCGCACTTCGCACACGGCCTTTGCATCCTGCTTCGCTTCCAGTCTGTGCATTGTTTTGTTCTGATTTCGCATCCTGACTTCGTGCTTCGCATCCTGGCTTCGCTACTTCGCATCTTGCCTTCGCTGTTTCGCATCCTGACTTCGCGCTTCACATCATGACTTAGCGCTTCGCATCCTGGCTTCGCCACTTCGCACCCTGACTTCGCGCTTCGCATCCTACCTTCGTCCTTCGCATCCTGCCTTCGTGTGTCGGCCCGTAATCATTAACACAATACAGCGATTTCCCTTCTCGGCCATCATATAAAATACATTACTTTATTTATTTCCGAGAAAACGGACAAAACGTATCTCCGGCAAACTAGGACCGGGAGTTTCTGGGGCCTATACGGGCCGTGGTCCCTCTCCGGTTGCTCTTTTAGAATTCGCTTATGTTAACTTTGTGTTAATAGTAATCATGATAACTCTGTGTAACTGTCCAGTAACAATGTCTCTGTAATCATGATAACTCTGT
Source organism: Hanleya hanleyi (assembly GCA_036873755.1). Lineage (NCBI taxonomy): Eukaryota > Metazoa > Mollusca > Polyplacophora > Lepidopleurida > Hanleyidae > Hanleya > Hanleya hanleyi. The sequence goes on along the minus strand of JAVTVY010056841.1, from coordinate 5,458 downwards.
GTAACTGTCCAGTAACAATGTCTCTGTAATCATGATAACTCCGTGTAACTGTCCAGTAACAATGTCTCTGTAATCATGATAACTCCGTGTAACTGTCCAGTAACAATGTCTCTGTAATCATGATAACTCTGTGTAACTGTCCAGTAACAATGTCTCTGTAATCATGATAACGCCGTGTAACTGTCCAGTAACAATGTCTCTGTAATCATAACTCCGTGTAGCTGTCCAATAACAATGTCTCTGTAATCATGATAACTCCGTGTAACTGTCCACTAACAATGTCTCTGTAATCATGATAACTCTGTATAACTGTCCAGTAACAATGTCTCTGTAATCATAACTCCGTGTAGCTGTCCAATAACAATGTCTCTGTAATCATGATAACTCCGTGTAACTGTCCAGTAACATAATCATGATAACTCCGTGTAACTGTCCAGTAACATAATCATGATAACTCCGTGTAACTGTCCAGTAACAATGTCTCTGTAATCATGATAACTCCGTGTAACTGTTCAGTAACAATGTCTCTGTAATCATGATAACTCTGTGTAACTGTCCAGTAACAATGTCTCTGTAATCATGATAAATCTGTGTAACTGTCCAGTAACAATGTCTCTGTAATCATGATAATTCTGTGTAACTGTCCAGTAACAATGTCTCTGTAATCATGATAACTCTGTGTAACTGTCCAGTAACAATGTCTCTGTAATCATGATAACTTTGTGTAACTATCCAGTAACAATGTCTCTGTAATCATGATAACTCCGTGTAACTGTCCAGTAGCAATGTCTCTGTAATCATGATAACTCCGTGTAACTGTCCAGTAACAATGTCTCTGTAATCATGATAACTCTGTGTAACTGTCCAGTAACAATGTCTCTGTAATCATGATAACTCTGCGTAGCTGTCCAGTAACAATGTCTCTGTAATCATAACTCTGTGTAACTGTCCAGTAACAATGTCTCTGTAATCATAACTCTGTGTAACTGTCCGGTAACAATGTCTCTGTAATCATAACTCTGTGTAACTGTCCAGTAACAATGGCTCTGTAATCATGATAACTCTGTGTAACTGTCCAGTAACAATGTCTCTGTAATCATGATAACTCCGTGTAACTGTCCAGTAACAATGTCTCTGTAATCATGATAACTCTGTGTAACTGTCCGGTAACAATGTCTCTGTAATCATAACTCTGTGTAACTGTCCAGTAACAATGTCTCTGTAATCATGATAACTCTGTGTAACTGTCCAGTAACAATGTCTCTGTAATCATGATAACTCAGTGTAGCTGTCCAGTAACAATGTCTCTGTAATCATGATAACTCTGTGTAACTGTCCAGTAACAATGTCTCTGTAATCATGATAACTCTGTGTAACTGTCCAGTAACAATGTCTCTGTAATCATGATAACTCTGTGTAACTGTCCAGTAACAATGTCTCTGTAATCATGATAACTCTGTGTAACTGTCCAGTAACAATGTCTCTGTAATCATGATACCCCTGTGTAACTGGGTGTAATGTAACTGTCCAGTAACAATGGCTCTGTAATCATGATAACTCTGTGTAACTGTCCAGTAACAATGTCTCTGTAATCATGATAACTCCGTGTAACTGTCCAGTAACAATGTCTCTGTAATCATGATAACTCCGTGTAACTGTCCAGTAACAATGCCTCTGTAATCATGATAACTCTGTGTAACTGTCCAGTAACACTGTCTCTGTAATCATGATAACTCTGCGTAATTGTCCAGTAACAATGCCTCTGTAATCATGATAACTCTGTGTAACTGTCCAGTAACAATGTCTCTGTAATCATGATAACTCCGTGTAACTGTCCAGTAACAATGTCTCTGTAATCATGATAACTCTGTGTAACTGTCCAGTAACAATGTCTCTGTAATCATGATAACTCTGTGTGACTGTCCAGTAACACTGTCTCTGTAATCATGATAACTCTGTGTAACTGTCCAATAACAATGTCTCTGTAATCATGATAACTCTGTGTAACTGTCCAGTAACAATGTCTCTGTAATCATGATAACTCGTGTAACTGTCCAGTAACAATGTCTCTGTAATCATGATAACTCTGTGTAACTGTCCAGTAACAATGTCTCTGTAATCATGATAACTCTGTGTAGCTGTCCAGTAACAATGTCTCTGTAATCATGATAACTCTGTGTAACTGTCCAGTAACAATGTCTCTGTAATCATGATAACTCTGTGTAACTGTCCAGTAGCAATGTCTCTGTAATCATGATAACTCTGTGTAACTGTCCAGTAACGATGTCTCTGTAATCATGATACATGTAACTCTGTGTAACTGTCCAGTAACAATGTCTCTGTAATCATGATAACTCCGTGTAACTGTCCAGTAACAATATCTCTGTAATCATGATAACTCCGTGTAACTGTCCAGTAACAATGTCTCTGTAATCATGATAACTCCGTGTAACTGTCTAGTAACACTGTCTCTGTAATCATGATAACTCTGTGTAACTGTCCAGTAACAATGTCTCTGTACTCATGATAACTCTGTGTAACTGTCCAGTAGCAATGTCTCTGTAATCATGATAACTCTGTGTAACTGTCCAACAACAATTCAGTAATCGCTCACCTAGGAAAGAAAGTGAATGATGCTCAACAGTTAATTTTTTGACAATAACTTTATATAATTTCATTCAATTTCAGGCTACCTTAATAGTTGGGATGAAATTTTCTCACTCATCCATATCTTACTCAGTCAACAGATTCAGGCCATACTCCTAGCCAGTCACTCAAGCTTTGTCCGATAACCCTAATATGTGTTTGAAATATGTTCTTTAAGTGCACAATAATCGAATTGTTTGTGTAGGAATACATGTGACTTATATTGCAGTGTTCGGCTGAAATGTTTTGCTTTATTATAGACTCAATATGTCATTCAAAATCTCCGTCATCTGTGATGCTAATAGGTTAGATATGCTGCTAATTAATGAAGGCTCATATCAACACAATGTATGAGGGTGTCACTGAACTGCCGAACTGTTGTACATGTAGCTGCAGTATGTGTATAAGCGCAAGAAAACATAATAAATGCTGGGTAATCACGTGAACAGAATATGACCTTTATAGAGTTCCCAGAATCGTCCACTTGAGCTCGTTTTCTCTGAAAACCACCCGATATAAATGATCAATACTGAGCTGACAAATTAAACTATATATCACAACAGTCAGATCGGAAAACAAATAAAGTAGAAAGAAAATCAGTTGAGTCATGGTGGCGCTCTGCTGCACAAAAACCCATTCCTACATATCTATGCTAAGCCAGCCCAAACAGAGAACCACTCCCAAAACACGAGTGTAAAGGTGAATAATATATTTGATCTATTAAAGCCGGAGCTTCACCTGAACAGAAATGAGCCATTGCAATTTTAATAGGCACCCCCCCTGTGGATGGTTTTAGAATTTGGGAGGGGGGTATATTGCCTGAAAGAATTTTGGGGGGGGTGGTTGATGGTGTAAAAATTTGGGAGGGGGGTATGTTGTCTAAAAGAATTGGGGGGGAGAAAGCGATGGTTAATAATAATGGGGGGGTGTGCTTCACTTTTTGTGTTGGGTTGGGGGGGGGGTAGTACTCTTGATTGCATGTAAAAGCTTGGGTATTGTATATTGTAATGACACACCCTGTGGATGGTTTTAATATTGGGGGGGTCTACCGCTGAACAAAAAATATTGGGGGGTGGTGAGATCTACCTCTGAAAGAATGGGGGGGGGGGGTCTCGCTACCGCTGAAAAAATAAAAGGGGGAGGGTCACAAATATTGCAAATATTGGGGGAGGAGGGATCATATAAAATGCATAGTATTATTCTTGCTTCAGTCGTTGTATGCGCATGCAGTGAACCTACGGGAGTGAAGTATTCTTCTTATAAATTTGCAACACGATCGGATGATATAATACCACAGCAAATGCCCTCGCCATCATCTCTCGTCGTGGCTCGTCTATCAAAGCTTACGCCATGACAGAAGGTTTGTCTAGATGAATGGACGACAACGGTTTATTTATAGAATCCCGAATCAACTTCTGGAACCGCGTCACATTCGTGACCCTCACGACTTCTGCCATATTTGGGTTACCCAAATGAAACAGCGCGTAATCAATTTATTCACGTGTCTATTTCTTCGCCACAGCTCGCGGGAAGGGAAGAACGCCGCGCATTTATTGGAAGTTAATTTTGGAACAGCATCAAATCAACCGCTGGAAAACGGTCGCTCTCAAGCAAGGCCGAAATACACGTTGGATACAGTGTATGGGCCTTGCTATAGGAAGATATGACATCGCAAACTAATTAGTTATTACATTATAATAATCCGGTAAAAAGTTACAGCATATGTGCATGTACCCTGTTGTAATATACATTTAACTGTATATAAATTCCTGCAACATACGCAGGCATATACGTGGTTCCCATAAATCGTTGAAACTTCCATACAAGCGTCTAGTCCGTCATTCATAATTCAGCCGTCGTCCATTATAGAATATCCGCGTCCATAATCCAAAGACCTCTTCCATATCCATATAACAGTATTAGCACCAAATTCAAAAAGACAATCATAGTATACATAAACATAGGCTGGTTTCCTGCAAGAGAGAAGCGGTCAACAGTTTTCAATGATGCCGGCAAGACATCATGATGTTCCAAAAATATCAAATCCGTATCGCTGATCAGTATTCTTAATCCATAATATTCGTTGTAAAGTCGTCATCTAAAGAATGATGTATATCAGTCACACTTTGATTGTGACTGTTCGTATGAGTATCATGAGGATCTTGAAGTGCATGGGTTCATACGGCCCCTAGCCCCGGGTTAAGCGGAATTAGACACAAGTTACGAAACGTAACGCCATAGATCTTGCACGCTACGTTCGTATTTTGCTATCAGCTATCCATGTCATAAACCCATGTAATATATTTCGTACCCACCATCCTACAATATGATTGGTCAGTGAGATCAGTTCTTTGATGTAAGTTTGAGCCAATCAAAAGTTACAATTGACAACGGTAGTGTCGGGCTGCTGCAGACAGACGACTAGAAAGTTCTCATAACAAAAATTCCAGTCCAAAATTCCACGCAATTCATATTTCTATATGGTGTTCACTTTCTTCGAAGTAAATCTCGCGTGTCGAGAAAACACAAAAAGTTGACGTCGACTTTTGAAAAGCGACGTCATTTGGACTCTCGTACGTCTCACGTCGAGTTTTGCAATGTTAAAGAGATGAAGGACTTAAGTAGTATAGTCTACGGGAAAAAGGTCGTATTGACCTCTTTGAACTTAACCTTGAGGGATAACTCTTGATTCCCGTGAAGCATCCGACAGAGGACGCCACCAGCTCAAGAGAGCTCCCCGTAAAAAGGAGGTAACTCTTGATGCACTTTTGTGATTTTGGCAAATGCCGGGTTATCTTCCCTGATTCGAACA
>JAVTVY010056840.1:0-30334 GCA_036873755.1 Hanleya hanleyi | reverse complement strand
CAGTCACCATATGTGGCTTTTTCACATTGAAGCATGCATAGGCGACATATTAATGTCAAGGCCAGACACGCCTCTGCTCAGATCACAGTTACGTTCCAATCTGCAACTTCTGAAACTTCTTACCACGCATAATTGCAGTTTTCGGGGATAAATTATAATATAATTATATTCCTACATTGTGAAACACCCGGCCAGACAATAACGACTCGGGTGAGAATCGGACTTACTACGTAGAGGGATACCGTACCACTACTCTACCGACTGAGCTACCGAGTCCAGTCGGGAACAGCTCGCTAATTCTTCCATTTCACAAGTACGCAGCTCATTGCCACGATAACAAGTGGATTTGTTTTATACATTCGAAGATACAATGTTTCGACTAATAATTGCAGTCATCTTCAGGGATAAATTATAATATAATTATATTCTTTCATTGAGAAACACCCGGCCAGGAAATACTGGCTTGGGTGAGAATCCAACTCACGACTTAGGAGATATCGTCCCACTGCCCTGCTGACTAAGCTACCGCGTCCAATCGGCAATTCAATCCATTTCACAAGTACGCAGCTTATTGCCACGTTAACAAGCGAATTTTGCAGAACGCGAAGAGAGAAGTGGCTCAATCTCCAGAAATTATTGGGACAAGATCCAACTTCAGCTTGAATGATTCTTGTACTTTCAGTTGCAGTTCTTACATCAGTGACAGGGGAAATCTAGCCAGACAATATATCAATGTCTTTGAGATGACGGTCATCAACCCAGCACTAGGCCTACGTCATTGCGGTTAGCTTCGAGGCTCGAGGCTGCTGATAACCATGGACTATACGACGGTCGTCAGTAACATAAACAAGTGAACAAGGTGGGAAGCAACTCAAGATCCCATAGACTGTTCACGAAACGTAGAATGTGCTCCAGTGGAGTGTCAACACCGTTGTCAAATCCGTTCTATGCCCGGGCGGTTTAATATCGTTGCGGACAGCGTTTTTCGCTCGGGCAGAGTGCTACAAACGGCATTCCACCTACACATATCTACGTTTCGACAGATTAGCATGATTTTGGAGCAGCCCTGCGAGACTTATTTGCAAAGAGGGTCAACGCACAGCAATAGTCTTAAGCCAGTCTGATTCTCGACCCAAAAACTCGACTGGGATATCTTTTTGACATTTACATTCCGGCTGATCGCACTCATTCAGGCAGATCTACACAAGATTAAACAGACGACTGCGTCATCATGTTAATGGTACCGTGGTGGTCTTATATCGCCCATAGTTCCTCTTACTCATCCTAACTACTATCATACCCATCACGACAGTTGTTGGCGTGATCCAACCTGTCAGATCAACCGCAAGGGATGATTTTTCACGACCCACGATAGCTGGACGTATAAGATTATGAAGGATTCACTTGGAGACCAGGGATGTTCAGGACCGGTTGCGAAGATAATGGCTACAGCCAACAAAGCACCCATTTACAGCTTTACAGATCGAAGTCAGCAAGACTGTTTTAATAGTAGCCGACTTGTTTCACCTTCAACGGAGGAGGAATTCGAACCAAGCACCATTAACGGATATTGGTCGACTTTTGCCATAGGTTTGCGACAGCAGACAACGTAAGAGCCTGGCTATGGTCCATTGTAGTCACGCTGGAAGCTCTACCCAAATAGGATCTCAGAGGGGTAATTAGAGCTCTGCTGTTATCACCGTCCGAGGCAACCACCTCGCTGGGGGTCTAATAACACCCCAGCCACCAGTCAGATTTTTGGACCGGATTCGGGGCCTTCGCGCACATCGCCGGAAGTGACATCATATATAGTAAAATAGATGTATACCGAACATTTCGATTACTTTTCATGTCTGCATAATACCTCTGTTGACCTAGCGTTAAAAAGAATTATCTGGAGATAATTTTCCCTGTTTATCTGGGCAGAGCATATGAAAAGTAGTTCGCTCATGTGCAACACTAAAGGAGTCGTTTGGTCGGATTCAAACTGAACCGTGCGTTGGTTGGTTTCCCCTATACGTCATAGCAACGTAGTAAAGGTCAACTTCCGCTATTGGAGGCAGGGATGTTATTGGAGGGTCTATGCTTCAGAGAAAAAATATTTGATTTGAACAGACGATTGGTCACGGATCTTGTATCACCACATCCTAGCTAAACTATGTTGCTAAGAACGAATTGGTAGGATCGGGAACCTGTTCTCTACGTCAATACCATTTTCCGGCCGTAACGGATTTCGCTGGTTTCCTGGTCGACGACAGGTTGCTGTTTCCCGTGACAGCGATACGTCATTTTCTACAACGCATCGATTCCACGAGAGGTTCCCGAGATCAGTTAGTCCTGTCACTGTAACCAGGCGCAACAGCAGACATAACAAACAAAACGATCGTGTTCTGGTATGGGGAGACATTTCATCGCGTATACGAGTTACTCATTTGTATTCTTTTAAGTCATATGAGAAGTAGGCCTAGGTGCATGTGCTTGGTCCGCCAATTCGACATTTGCAATTCTTTGTCTCAGGAACTCAGAGGGTGACCACGCTGGGGTGAGTAGTTGCCACCCAGCACGTGGTCCATTTAACCCAATAAGGGAACACTTCAACAGAGGGAGCAGCCCGGCATACCGACAAGCCAGATCCTGATCCTCCGGTAGCCTAAGCATGCCATTCCTCTCTGGAGATGAGTTGACATCAAGGAGCAAGGAAGACGGTGGATACAGCTTGATCATTTGGTGTAGTAGTATACAGTCACATTGTTTGGTGTAATTTTTGTTTCTAGCTCCCACGAATAACATGGAATTAAGAATGGATAATTCTCAAGGGGTAAAAAAATGGTACAGAAGGTCCAATATCAGCACAAGGGCATGCTCGTACACCGAGCAAGGAACGACAAGGCCGGCGACCAACCTCCTTGCTAAAGAGTCGGACATCATTGATAGCAGGTTTAAGGTTTATAGAGATAAACATAAACAATTTTGGTATTCGTTTTCAAATAAATCTTAATCCCAACCCATCTTGTCCAAACGACACGTCTGTGGCAGTAGAGGGGGAAAAATGCGCGCCCCTGGCAGATTATCAAGGGGGGGTCATTTATTCTGAAATAGATTTTCATAAGGGGAAATATTTCAGTGATAGCAGGTTGACTTCGATCACATAACAAACACCAGCGTTGTTGATAAATGTTGATTTCGTTTAGCGTCTGGAACAAACAGATCTACACAATCAGTATCATTTAACGACGACTAGCGAAAAGGAGGCACCTGATGCATATATTCACTCCACGGGAAGTAACTTCCATGATCTTGCGACAAAAATAGGCCCATTAGCCACAAGCTAACGCACAAATATACGGCCTTATCAATCTTTGCCAGTGAGGTCTTCAACCATTGTGACAATAATATTGGTGTTGCGTTATATGGACGCCACCGACGGAGAATTCTCAATTCTGTTAACAGTTGATTTTCACCTGTGTTCAAAGTTGATTCTCACGTATGTTTACAAGCAACATCAGGTCACGTGTGTAGTTAATTAGGAATAATTTTGAAACTTAAGATTTAGATCTACATTTCCAAATAATTCAATTGAAATTTTGGAAAGACTGAATTTAAATGTGTAAAACAAAATAGCTTTCGAAAATTTAGAATTAGAAACGTCTCAGTTTTGGATTTAAAATTATCGCGAAATGGCTGGCCAAAATATGAGGAATGCAAGACTAAAAAGAGCGAGTAAATGCATTCTATCGGTCCCAGCCAGATCCATAGATCAGGCTGGACCCTTCGTCTATCAGTTTCAGTCCCATATACGTGACCTGATATTGCTTGTAATTTAGTTCACGAAAAAGCACCTCCCCGGAGGCGGTTCTACCCTTGATGTCTCCTCTCTGAGCAATCTCGATAGTGATTCCATCCTGGAGGTTAGACATCACCTCAATTCGGTGATTATCACCCAGTAATCCGAGGTAGTTCATGTTACCGTTGCCATCATTCGTCATGACCACCCATAGCCTGTCTGGACTTTCGCCCCAGCGTGTTATGGAATACATCAAATGAGGGAACACACTGGCGAAGAAAACCTCCACATTTCCGAGTATGAGCCTACGGAACCATCTTAAATCGTCTGATGCGTATGGTTCCTGAAAAAAGTAATAATTGAGAAATGGTGAAGCTATTCGGTTTGGCTCATTCTCAACAGTCATCCATTAGTGTATTCTCCTTGAACTGCCACAGTTTGTTTCCACTGTCGATATATCTGACAATAGAAGCTATACAATCTGATGCCAGGAGAATGCCATTGGTGATACCCTACTTTATGAAATACATGCATTGATTTTATTTTGATAGGCGGTACTGAAATGCAAGAAGCAGTAACCGACTCAGCATTTACCAAAGAATAATCTAGTCTCGTAAGTTCTTCTGTGTGTGCGTGCGCGTGTGTGCGTGTGTGTGTGTGTGTGTGTTTTTTTATGCAGGTAAGTTTAATTTCTGTCGTCAAAACGAAGTCAATTGTACCGGATGAACTATGCAATTTCATCATCCACTAGATTATACTATCGCTGGATTCTTTTTCTGTTTGGAACCAAAATGAGCTGAATGAAGAGATAACTTTCGCTCTCCTTTGACTTCGAGCCAGTTTTTGAAGACGACTTTGCTTACCCAATATTCCTCCCTCTGGTTGAATGGTAAGAGTTGCCGACATCGGGACATTTTTGGCTGGTCTGTAATTAATAGAAACTGCGTTATTAACCAAACCGGTGCAGGATCATGGAAAGCATTGGATATGATTAGCCTCAAATTTCAACATCATTTTATGGCGTTGACTACCCTCCTTTGCAGACCGTACACATATGATGCGTGCCTTAGCTATACCAGTTAAGGCACGAAGTTAATTATCCACTATTTGCACGGCATAAGTGTTGACCAAAACTCAACACTAAAACGGTGTTGGGCCAACACCATTTCTGACTGGGAGAGTCAACACCCGTGTGATAAAGATGTATAGCAGAACAAAAGGTACCGTATATGTAAAAATAGATGTGAATATTTCTCGCACAGATATATGGGATGCTGAAAGTGACTACCGTAAGCCTACCAAGCCGGTACCAAACTCCCCCCCATCTATGGAACGAGAAAAAAAAATGAAAGCTGACTTTTCGCGACTTTTTATATTATATTGTTGTCATTTTGAGCCTATTTGAATAACCCCCGGAGTATAGGGTCATGGGTAAATTCAAGATGGCAGCCATGTGGGGGTACCAGAAAAGTGATGTTGTCGACAGTTTTCTTGCTTTTTTTTCGAGGAAAATTGGGCAAAACCTATTTTATTTCACAAGAGGCTATTATTTGCTAATTTATCATGCAGTTTTTGCAAAGAAAACACATAAATAAAAAATCGAAAAATCTGACCGAAGAATCAACCAAAAAATGCCTGTTTTGACAGTGACGTCACCAAAGCGGTCATCTTGGATTTGTTTACATTGTCTGGTAGAGCTTGACCCAATGGTATAGTATGGTAAGATTCAGCCTCCTAGCTCAAGGGGTAAAAAAATATTTAGGGCCCGAAATGTCCTCCCACCCCCGCCGCCCAGGCCTGGACAGGTCACAAAAATCCCAGGCCAGATAGGGTTAAATGGCTCGAACCACTGAACATTGCAACCAGATTATTGTGACCATACAGGAGAGTCGACCTGACTATCGTCAAGCAACATGGTAACCTTGGAGCAGTGCCAACGATAGCCCCAGCATCACAACAGTGGATTGTCGAGCCGCGACAGCGAAGTACCGGTGTGAAAACTTTAGATGATCGAGCAGCAACAACGAGATCACCGGCCTGAGAGCTTTGGATTACAAGCGTTTGGTCCGTCATTCATAATTCAGCCGTCGGATAGCTGAGCAGCGACATTGAGAATGCCAGCATGAAAACCTTAGATGGTCGAGTAGCGAAAACTAACTGGGATGGTCCAGCAGCTACAACGAGAGCATCAGCGTAACAACTTGAGATGCTTCAACAGCGACAACTACGGTACCAGCGTGACAGCTTAGATGGTTGAGCAGCGACGAGATTGCCAGCGTAACAAAATAGATAGCTCAGAAACGACAACGAGAGCGCTAGCGTAACAACTTCAGATGGTTCAGCAACGACAACGAGAGTACCAGGGTGACAACTGTAGATGGTTCAGCAACGACAACCAGAGGGCCAGCGTTACAGAATATACAGTTAAGCAGCGACAACGACAGTGTTAACGTGACAACTTCAGTTAGTTCAGCAACTGCATCTCAAAGATTATTCACCATCATCACTCATCATTAACTTCAGGAATGATACGTCGCTATATAGCTGAAATTTTGCTGAAAGAGACATTAAACCTTAATTCTCTCTCTCTCTCTCTCTCTCTCTGTTTTAGGAATGATACCCTTAAAAATTGTTGACCGATTTTCTGTCGACTGCAGAACATAAATGCTTACCGCTGTAAGTTCTGACAAACACTTATCATATAGATACAACAGTGATACAATGTCAGAATGGCATTACAAGCGTCTGGTCCGTCATTCATAATTCAGCCGTCGTCCATTAGAGAATATCCGCGTCCATAATCCAAAGACCTATTCCATATTCCATATAACAGTATTAGCACCAAATTCAAAAAGACAAATCATAGTATACATAAACATAGGCTTGTTTCCTGCAAGAGAGAAGCGGTCAACAGTTTTCAATGATGCCGGCAAGACATCATGATGTTCCAAAAATATCAAATCCGTATTGCTGATCAGTATTCTTAATCCATAATATTCGTTGTAAAGTCGTCATCTAAAGAATGATGTATCTCATGTTCAACTCGTGTGTATCCGGCATTTTTCAATTAAGCCCCTACTTAATTCAACCACTGCAAGTAACATGTGTGCTTAGCAAACTGTTGTGCCGGATTGCTGGATTATGGGATAAATTTCTACGTGTACGAGACATTTTCACACATTTGTTTCTTTCCTGATGGTATTTCTTTAAACAAGGGAACGATTTTGCATTTTCCTCTAATACACACAGATGATATTCACAGTATATCACCGGGTAAAAATTGTAACCCGCAATCCACGTTAAATGGGATGCTGTGCTTGAGATCGCCTCATCTAATTCCAATACGGTACTGTAGAGTACAATTAATAATACATTTTATTAGTCCTTAAACCTGTACCGGTATATTATAACCTGTACCGGTATATTAGCCCTTAAACCTGTACCGGTTATTAGCCCTTAAACCTGCACCAGATATTTCCAGATCCAGATCAAAGGACAGTGGAGTATAATTTGTCGGAAATTAAAGTTAATAGGTGCTTTGACATCTTTGTGGGGAATTCTGTTCATCACTTGTGTGATCCTCTTGGTCATTTAAGGAATACTTAACTAATTTAAATACCTATCCTGATGGTTATAACCAAAATATTTCTTGTCAATTAAGACGGAAACGTATTATTTGATGCATTATCTTATGTGTATTTCCGAAGAGCTGAGTGCCGCCATGTTCTTGGCGAGGTTGACGTGATTTACTGTCACACCTCAACCACATCAAATTCTAAATTACGTCAAAGATAAAGGAGGCTTGTGTAGTCAAATTAGAAGAGCCGCGGATGGATGGAATTAATATTGTTCTATGTATATGGCATTAAACTGGAGTGTATAATCAGATTTCATCATCGTATCAGATCTCAACTACACGACTTTGGCAACGATCCCATTGTTGTGTAAGTCATCCTGGCCCAATCACTCAATGACATTCGATCCTTAAAATGACGTCAACAGTTCTAACAGCATGTGATTTCACTCGGATGCTCGGAAGCGAAACACATCAATGACTAAAATACTTTCCCACCTTTAGTGGTCAGAAACACTCGAGAAAATGTATATATTCTCAATAACTTCCCAGTTGAATTCATTTTTGACCACTCGAGTACAACTGCTTAATCTCTAGCGGGGTTTCCTTGACCCCTTCTATAAAACTAACACAGAAGGGCGATGCCCTCGACAGAAAACAAGTAACTGTGAAACAGTAGACTTACAATCCGTAGAGTTCACCATAATCGGCATTGCGAGATTGAATGTCAGGTCCGAAGGGAAGCAAATAGTGCCGAAGGGTTTACCTATAACGATAAAGTGTTAGATGATTTCTTGTGATGGAACAAATGCCGTAATGTTCGATAAAGATTGATAAAAAATGATAGCACAGGCATTGCCCTATATTTTATGTCCTTCAGCATCTTTCTTCCAAACATCAGCATCGTCTTGTAAGAGCTCCTTGTCAACTGTTTCGTTGTTGTTTCTTGTCTAATTAGAGGAGACGATTTGATAGGTTGAGCGTGGGATTTGATAACGGCCTCGTCTGAAATTCAACCGAGCTGGAAGAAGTTGAAATAAATCCTACCTTTCAACCAACCAGATCAGCTAGCTAAACAAGAAGAATAGCGACGAAGCGGTCATCTATGGAGCTTTAACATGACGGTTATCAAATTATATTTTAACGTATGACGTTATATTATTCATAGTATATTACATACATATACTATCCATATTAGCAAATTAAACATGGATAACGCAGTAGTTAAGAAAAAAACTGACTAGCTGATTAGAGATTATGGATTACTGGATTGCTGGATCCCTGGAGATTATGGACTAGTTTGCTGGTGATGATGAACTGGATGATTGGAGATTATGGACTGAATTGTTAAATGATTGTAGATAATGAACTGGATTGCTGGGAGATTGTAGATTATAGACTTTATTGATCGATGATTGGAGATGATGGACTGAATCGCTGGATGAGTGGAGATGAAGGACTGCAGGATTTGAGATGATGGACTTGATGGCTGGATTTGCTAAGAAGTACCCTAACGTATCTGAGCTGACCATTTCTGATAAGTTCTATGGTACTCACGGGTCGGGTATCCAATGGCCAGTTGTTTGACCAAACCGTTGTTCAAGGGTGCTTTTTTCCATAATGCTACTGCCATGGATCTATGCTTTTTTGGGGAAGATGGGATTGGGTCTGAAAAAAAGTACTGATGAATTATAAGAATCTAAGACTAATGGGCTAAACTGTTGTATGTGGTTTTATATTAGATGGGTCGTACCTGTATGAGAATAGTTACAAACAAGCTTAAAAGGTAGTTACTCGGTATACCAATACATTTAAGGTGATAAATGCTTTTTAGATTAAAGGTTATACCAAATGACTCTATACTACTTTGCATTAAAACATACCCAGTAGTGTTCCAAACAACAAATTAGTATTTTTTTTCTCGAAAAATGTCTTCGAAGTGGGTTTTAGGACACGAATAGCACACAGTTGGGGGAAAGCGTATTGGAGCCGTGACCTCTGATGCATGACGTCACAACCTGATTACGATTGTGCCCTAAACGTCATAGTCTATGACGTCGGGCGTTGTTACGAAAGATTCACCCAACTGTGGGAGTTCTAGCGTGAGGTCGCTGACATTTTGACGTCACAACAGGCATTTGAGCGAGATCGTAATCAGGTTGTGACGTCACAGGTCAAGCGGTCACAACTTTCGCCGTTTTGAAAGGGGCATGAAATTGTCGTACTTTACTGTTGCTATTTCCAACCTTGGGCAGTTTGAAAACATACAAAAATGTAAAACAAGCCTATATAATCACCTCTACAACAATTTAGCACAAAAAAGTAGCAGATTTTGAGACCATTTTGTATAACCTTTAATGAGGTGTGAACCTGCACACATCGAGGTTAAATTAACAACTATCATGTCAAGCAAGCGCAATACTCATCCATCACACAGAATACCTCTGTTTGGGGGACTAACGCTTATGTAGTCAAATTAGAAGAGCAGCGGATAGATGGAATTAATATTGTTATATGTGTATGGCAATATATTGGAGTGTATAATCAGATTTCGTCATTGTATCAGATCACTGGCCCAATCACCCAATGACATTCAATCCTTAAAATGGCGTCATCAGTTCTAACAGCATGGGATTTCACTAGGATACTCGGAAATGAGACACAGCAATGACTACAATAATACTTTCCCATCTCTATTGGTCAGAAACACTCGAGAACATGTATATATACTCAATAACTTTTCAGTTAAATTCATATTTGACCACTCGAGTACAACTGCTTAATCCCTTTAGCTGAGTCGTCTCGACCCATTCTATAAAACTAACACAGAAGGCGATGCCCTCGACAGATTACCAGTAATTGTGAAACAGCAAACTTACAATCCATAGAGTTCACCATAATCGGCATTGCGAGGATGAATGTCAGGTCCAAAGGGAAGTAAATAGTGACGAAGGGTTTACCTATAACGATAAAGTGTTAGATTATTTCTTGTGATGAAAAAAAACGTGTAATGTTTTATAAAAAGTGATAAAAAATGATATCACAGGCATTGTCTAGATTTTATATCATTCAGCATCTTTCTTCCAAACATCATCAACGTCTTAGTCCAACTCACACTACGAACATTTTGTTGTATTAGAACAAAAACACTGTTCAAAACATGTTTTGTCTGCAGTGTGAGGTTCCCAGAAACAGAAAACATATGTTCGGAACAAATGTTCGTGAGATCAAACTTGTTTGATATTGCGAACATGTTTTGCTCTGAAACAAGTTTTTGTCTTCAGTGTGTGGTGATCGCGAACATTTTGCCGAACATTTACCAACTGTTATCCAATCAACTGGCAGCTGTCGGTCATGTGACGAAGCCGCTCTCACATGACACAACAAAATAGCCTCGCTGCTTGATCGCGGCGACTGGCAGTCAAGAGAAAATGTTCGCAGTGTGAGTTTACCACGAACAAAAACCCGAACAAACTGTTCTGTTCTAATACAACACATTTTTCGTAGTGTGAGTTGGGCTTGTTTCTTGTCTAACTAGTGGAGACGTTGATTTGATCGGTTGAACGTGGGATTTTATAACGGCCTCGTCTGAAAATCAACCGAGCGAAGTTGAAATGAATCTTACTTCTCAACAAATCAGATCAACGTCTCCACTTGCTAGACAAGAACACTAGCAATGGAGCTTTTACATGACGGTGATCAAATGTTGTATGTCGTTATATTATTCATAGTATATTACATACATAGATAGCATTCCAACATACTTTCCATATTAGCAAATTAAACATGGATAACGCAGTAGTTGAGAAAATATTGGCTAGCTGATTGGAGACGATGGATTGGATCAACAGATATTTGGAGACAATGGATTGGATTACTGGATGATTAGAGATGATGGGCAGGATTGCGAGATTTCTGGAGATGATGGACTGGATTGCAGTATGTTTGGAGATGATGAACTGGGTGACTGCAGATTATGGACTGGATTACTGAATGATTGGAGATGATGGACTGGAATGCTGGAAGTTTGGAGATGTTGGACAAGATTGCTTGGTGTTTGGAGATGATAAAATAGATGACGATGTTTGGAGATGATGAGCAAGATTACTGGATGTTTGGAGATAATGAACTAGATGGCTGGATCTTTGGAGATGATGGACAGGATTGCTGGATGTTTATAGATGATGGACAGGATTGTTGGATGTTTGGAGATGATGGACTAGATGGGTGGATGTTTGGAGATGATGGACTGGACTGCTGGAAGTTTGGAGGTGATGGCAAAGATAGCTGGATGTTTGGAGATGATGGACTGGATTGCTGGATGATTGGAGATGTTGGACTGGATTGCTAGGTAATTGGAAATGATGGACTAGGTGATTGTAGATTATGGACTGGATTGTTGAATGATCGGAGATGATAGACTGGATTGCTGAATGATTAGAGATGATGGGCTGAATGACTGAATATTGTGGGCTGGATTGCTAGATGGTTGGAGATTATGCACTGGATTACTGGGTAATTGGAGATGATGGCCCGAGAGATTGTAGATTATGAACTGGATTGCTGGATGTGTGTAGATAATAGACTGGATGACTGGAGATATTGGATTGTTGGGTAATTGGAGCTGATGGACTGGCTGATTGTAGATTATGGACTGGATTGCGGGATGTGTGGAGATGATGGACAGGATGATCGACTAGATGATCGACTAGATGGCTGGCCGATTGAAGATGATGGACTGGATGATTGAATATTATGGACTGGATTGCTGGATGATTGGAGATGATGAACTGAATTGTTTGAGAGATTGGAGATTATAGACTTGATTGATGGATGATTGGAAATGATGGAATGAATCGCCGGACTAGTGAAGATGATGGACTGGAGGATTTGAGATAGTGGACTTGATGAATGGATTCGCTAAGAAGCATCCTAATGTATCTGAGCTGACCATTGGAGTTGATGAACTGAATTGTTTGAGATTATGGAATAGATAATTGGATGCTTGGGATGATGGACTGGATGATTGAAGATGATGAACTGGATGATTCGAGATTATGGACTGGATTGTTAGACGATTGTAGATAATGAACTGGATTGCTGGAAGATTGTAGATTATAGACTTGATTGATGGAAGATTGGAGATGATGGACTGAATCGCTCGATGACTGAAGATGATGGACTCGAGGATTTGAGATGGTGGGCTTGATGGTAGGATTCACTAAGAAGTATCCTAACGTATCTGAGTTGATCATTTCTGATAAGTTCTAATGGTACTCACGGGTCGGGTATCCAATGGCCAGTTGTTTGATCAAACTGTTGTTCAATGGTGCTTTCTTCCATAATGTTTCTTCCATGGATCTGTGCTTATTTGGGGAAGAACGGATTGAGTCTGAAAAAAGTACTGATGAATTATAAAACCTTCTAAGAATTTAAGGTGGGTCGTACCTGTACGAGAACAGTTTCATACAAGTGTAAAAGGTAAGTTACTCGGTATATCAATACATTTACAGTGATAAATGTTTTGTAGATAAATGATGTTTGAGCCTGCGCACTGCGAGCTGAAATTAACAACAATTCTCATCACATAGAATACCTCTGTTTGTGGGACTGACAGAAAGTGTTTCAGTTGTGTGTTAACTCAGTTATTGTTTGAGATAATACAAGGAAATATTTAACCCAAGGGAGTTTTAGAGGAAGTCGTTGAATGCTGCTAACAGTTTACCTTTAGCCATCCGGCTGACCAATCCAAGGACAGAGAACAGGGATAAAATTGTGGCAGCTGCCATAATCCAGAAATCTGACAAGAGAAAAGCATAACGAGGAGAGTAAATCAGTAAGAAGTCTCGAGAAGTTATAGTCCAGAATTCTTCAGTCTTTCATACATATACTCTCTCTCTCGTATATAATACCATTCAAAGGTTACCGCGGTAGCCTATACTGTCTGAAACAATTCAACGAGTCTGGTTTTGAACAGTGAATAAACCATCATACTTCATACGACTACCACACATAGCTACCGCAGTTTGTACGATTTGCGTTAGCTATATTAGTGAGGTGGCTTAGTGAAATTATATTTACCTAAGTGACAAAAGCGTGATTTTTTCACAAAAGGATCCCCTGGGGTCACTCCCTTGAAAAATCTGTGGCTGCAAGAAAAATTCACAATTGTGACGTCACAGTGACGTCTTTTTGACGTTTAAGCTTTAAATGTATGTTAAAATACAGAATATCGTCAAAGTAAATGTTCCTTAACTAAACCACCACGGCTTTTCTAACTGTAACAAGCTGTGTACTCAACAGATGTAATTAAGAGTTCAAAATAGTAACATTTTTCAGACTGTATGGTGAAAAAGTGGAAACTAGTAGTATAGAAAGCAGCAATTTTGGGGGTGCGTGAGGTGTGTTTGAGGGACCATCCGTGGGTCGAATGTGTCTTGTGAGGTGTCAAAGTGAAGCTCTCGTGGTGTAGACCAAGACTTGAGGGATGTCCATGTCATCTGTGACGTCATTAGTGACGTCATCATTAGGATTAGTACCCAAAGTGGGCATTTTGGGGGTGTGAAGGAAGGTGTTTGGGGTAGAGATGGGCCATCCGTGGACCGAATGCGTCGTGTGGGGTGTAAAAGTGGAGCTCTCGTGGTGTAGACCATGACTTGATGGATGTCCATCTGTGACGTCATTGGTGACATCAGTAGGAGTAGTACCCAATGTGGGCATTTTGGGGGTGTGAAGGAAAGTGTTTGGGGTAGAGATGGACCATCCGTGGACCGAATGCGTCTCATGATGTGTCATCTTGTTAAACGCCAAGTTAAACGCTTCAATGCCCTGGTGAAATATCTCAGAAGCTCTGATTTGCCTAGATATTGTATGGAATTGTCACTAATTCATCGAAATGCAGTGACGCCCGTCAACGCCCGCTGTTACGCCTTAACGCCCTATCTGTACGAATTAATGCCCGTCTGAACGCCTTAATGCCCGTTCGAACGTCTTAACGACCTATCCGAACGCCCTAACGCGCATAGACCAGTCAATCGGCGGGCTGGGGAAGTAACCAATCAGTGCAGCCATAAGGGCATTCACGGCGTACACAACGCGACATGTAAAAGCATACAACAAAACGTAGCACTATATATGACTCATTATATCCGTCATAATCTACGTTAGTCGGGATGGCTGAGTGGTCTAAGGCGCCAGTCTTAAGTGCTGGTCCACATATGTGGGATGTGGGTTCGAATTCCACTTCCGGCACACACATTTTTCGTTATTCTTCGCCATTTTGTAAACCCATTGTACAAATATAGCACTATATATGAATCAATATGACCACGATAACCAGCGTTGGTCAGGATGGCCGAGTGTTCTAAGGCGCCAGTCTCAAGATCTATGAAATTGTCTTCCACGGGGTATGGGTATACTGGTCTGCACATGTGGGTGTGGGTTTGAATCCCGCTCCTGACTCACACCATTTCACTGGTCACACGGAGTCATAGAAATGAGAATGCTGTTGTTGAGATAGTGTAATCTCTCAATTTCGGGTAAATAAAAGTCAAGCGAAGTAATCCATTTTAGTAGTACAGAAAGCAGAAATTATCAGGGTTAATTTTTCGGGGAATTTTCTGGAAAACTCCTGTTCTACTTATAGATCACCTGGGAGTAGTAGAGAAAGGAGAGTTTCGGAGGTGCAAACAAGCGCTCTGGCTACCTGGTAGAGTTACCTCAGCGTATCCGGAAGTGACGTCACAGAGGTCATATGCAAATTCTTTAGGTCAACTTGGGGTCGCGGTGGACCAATGCCTCAGCGCCTATTTTAACGCCTTAGCGCTTTATCTTAACGCCTTAACGCCCTAGCATAACGCCTTGACGCCATGATGTGGACAGATCAGAGAACAACAACAACAACAAGGATGACAGGTTAATCATGTTATTAGCACCTCCAGTACATCATACCCACGCTGATTGTTCCGCGTTGAGTATGTTTACAATTCAAGAAGGCTCTTGTCCAATTAGAAGCCGTCGTGTGATAAAATTTCATCTTCGGCCAGAATCGCCAGGATACTGTAACGGCAGCATGTCCTGAAAGACTTGTTTGCGAATGTGGGGTGTAAGTGAAGTAGTTATTCATAGGGTGCGCAGGGATATATTTGAGAGATTGAGGTTCTATATCTCATCCAAAGAGGGTGTGTAGGGTGTCGTTTCGAAGCTCTCGTTTTGCAGACCACGACTTGGGTGATTCTCATGTCATCTGCGACGTCATTGGTGACATCATCAGTACGAGTGGTAGCGAAATTTTGATTAGTGGACCAATACATATGGACTGATAATCCCTATATGTACAGACAACACCACACACCACCACCATTACCACCGGGCGTTGACGCCCGTCATCACCTGGTGGTGGTGGTATCTCACGTAGGGCGGAGCTCTTGGAGCTCGGAGCTCTTCGAGTCTGAGCTTGGAGCTCTTGGAGCGCAGAGCTCAGAAATGACGTACGTCATCGTACGCCTGCGCACTCCCCTGCACCCTATAGCCCATAGGGCATAGGGTACACCAGTGTAGATGAGTGCAAAGGTAATTCAGGCAGGCCATGCCAGCTGATAAAGAGAAGTAATTAGAGTGTGATGAATTAAAATTACCAAATATAAGAAATAGATGGCTGTTAGATTCTTGGTGTGTGCTTTAGAATACTTTAACCAGAAGACTATACTGTGAAGTCATGTGGTTCTGTCAATTTGTCGGCACCTGTTCCCACTTCCCTTATATGCGTTTGCTGGTGGACGTTTCGTCCCCGAGGCCCGCCCCCTGTACAGACCTTTTGGTCTTTGATATAAGTTGACATTGTGGGAAGTTGATGCTGGGTAGACATCGGGGATTACAGACTAGTCTTCTGTGTTAAATGCCATCATTTTCCTCTGACGACGATACAGCTCACCAATCCCCAGTGTACGAGTTGTCGTAGCGACACAGCTCACCAATTACCAATATACGAGTTGTCAGAGCATTTCCAGCTCTCATAGCTCTCTAGATTTGTATCTAATACCGCTTATGCCGGTGCTAGGGGCCGTGTGGTCATGTCATCTAAGTTGCCACATGAACAGGTACAATAAAAGCGTACCTGAGATACAACACATATCACGAATCGTTAGATTCTTGATATGTGCTTTAGAATACGTTAACCAGGAGACTATCCTGTGAATTGGATTGGAGCGATATGCAAGAGGTGGGAAAACTTGACGTCTGGCGACTGAAAAGCAACATATGACTCCACAGGAAAGAACATTTAGACCCGAGAATATGGAGGAATCTTCTCAGAAGCCATTTTTCGGCCTTTTTGGGGTCGATTTTTCGAAATCTTCAATTTTCCGATTTTTCTCTAAAAAAAAAATCAAATAAAATATAGAATAATTAGTATTGCATAAATAAAGTACTTTCATAGCCTTTTAGGCAAGGAAAATGTAAAAAATGGAGCGAAAAGATTGAAAAACACGACTTTCGCGGATACCACATGGCCGCCATTTTGAATTTACCCATGATTCTCTGCCCGGGGGTATATGAAAATAGGCTCAAAATGACCCCAGTAAGATAAGCTTAAAAGTCACCAAGTTTCAGCCTCCTCGGTTTTGTCGTTTCAGAGCAGCAGAGAAAAGTTCACTAGGGGGGGCACTTTCCGCCCCCGCCCCCTCCCCCCAGGCCAGGTAGAGTTAAGCGGAATTAGATACGCTAGCTTGGGAGCTGTGTGACTCTGGAAGTCACATGGCAGTCATATGGCTCTGTCAGTATGTCGGCACCTCTTCCCACTTCCCTTATATGCGTTGTAATTTAGTGTATCTCGGTAAAGAATTGTGTTAAACAGATGAAAATGTCCAACAATAACTCCCAATTTGGTGGCCATTTTGAATTCATCAAAGCTGGCATATCTATAATATTGTCACGGTACAATTGCTGAACATCAGTGTCATGTACCTTTCATGTAAAAGTGTTCACCATATGAAATAGAAATGCGTACAAAGGGTAGGCGGTTGGTCTAGGTCAACACATTTTACTCTCCCCCCCCCCTCCCCCCCTCCAAATTACATCATAAAACCTAACCCATGCAGAGTTTAGCTTGCAGCCGCAGATTTTTGGGGTCCTGGAACAGTCACAAATCAGCATACAAAAGATAATACTTTTGTCACAAATGTAAATAACTTCCGATTTTTTTACGGTAAGCCACTCGACTATATGAAGTAACCGTGCGATGTTGATAAACAAGTCGAAGCATCTTCTCAATCATTAGCCCCCCCTACCTTTCGAAGGCACTTTGTCTTTGACTATAGGGCAAATATGCCGTTTCCACCACGGGCGTGGAGGCGGCTCATGACCGAAAACAGCTTTCACATAATTGAGGACTTTTCCCCAAATGGTTTCGGGCTCCTCAAAACATCTGAAAGTTAAAATGACTCGGATTACTGAATGGGTAAGATGTTCATTTAGATGGAAGAAAATAATAGACGCTTCAATGTCAAAATCCCTGATGGTATGGTAGTATATAATATGCGTATGTAAGCTATATAATAACTATGGAGTATCTGTTGTTTTTTTAAATATATTTCTCGCTTAAAATAATTGTATTGTTCTCTAATTTGAAGTTTGGTGGTAGTTCGAATACATTTTCGTGGCTGAAGTTTCAAGATAGGCCTATTTTCCCGTCCCAATGAGAAACCCGTCCACAAGATCTCGTCAGATTTCTTTCACATGGAAGATCCACTACATTCGGTAAACAGGGGCGATGGTTTCCTGTTCTTGTCGATAAAATGTACACAGATTATTTTCACATCCACTTTAACAAGTAATGTCATTTGTGGTCAGACATTGGTGTAGGCCTATCACTCGATCCGTCTTCAGTGACGCTTTGAAACTGTGGAGCGGATAGGTGAATAAAATGTTCAGGAACAGGTTTGTTCGACTTGAGGTTATTGACCACCCGATTGCAATCGCAGCCTTTTAATTACATTCAGCAGTTGGGACTTAATTACTTTGACGAAATTTGGAACATTTTAACAATTTTGTCCCCTCCATAATAGCAAGAATTTAATGTTGTGTAAATGATTTCAGATTTATTGTGTTTTCACAACGGTGATAACTGAGGTACCGGTGACCCGAATATTCTCCGTAGACGACGCTTGCTTACTGAATGTCAGATCTAATGCGTGTATGCCTATCACACTCGAGAACATTTTAAATACGATATGGGTGTATAACTTGATACTTATCTCAACATTTTCTCCAAAACAATCGGTGTCGATTGCTCTTTTCGCTGTGGAGATTGCCACAGCATCTGAATTTGAGATTCTCTATCAAGAAAATTATTGAGATTTCGAGAAAGTCGATGTGTCAATGTGATCACGACCAAATATCACCAAATCCAAGACCTTCCATCTATGTACGCAATCCTACACTCTTAGACAAAAGAGTTGCTCCGCCTTGAACCATGAACAAAAACACTCATTCTCTAGCAGACTTGATTACCACTGTCCAGCTGTTGCTATTGTACTGAGTTAAAGGTAACGAGTGGCTTCCATGTGGCAACATTCATCAATAGAGAGTGTGGCTACAAGAACCCCCGCATTTGCGGTTAGGCCTTTGTTGCTGTAAAATCAAACTTGAGAAACGAAAGTACCGGTATGATATATCGTCTTTACAAACAACAATATATATACTTACATTTTCTGAAGATGGTATTCTAACAGAATGCAGAAGGTATACACAAGGATGCAGAGCAATAATAAGCGCGATACTCGTGAACGAAACATGGCGCTAACACTGGTCGTTGCGATCTCAGGAAAACCAACGTACAACATAACAGTTACCAACGACGTCGTCTGTGACGTCAGTGGAACATAAGTACGTTGAGAACGTTATTATAAAGGGAGACCACTCATGACGTTGAAAATAAAATATCTACAGTCGTCCTCTCATTCATGCAAATGTATTATATTACTGATCGTTCAACCCAAGCACTCGGAAATACGGGTGAAGATTACCAAACTGAGATCAATTTGCTAACGTCATGCGTTACGATATTGGTGAGGAACACCCCATTTAAAGCCATCGTTCGTGAACAGCAATCAATTAGATACAGTGCCGCGAATGAATGTTGCAGTAATTATAATATCACGTTGACTTATATCAATCAGGTCTGTTTATAAAATGTTTTCATTTTTCCTTATGTTTCTTGGTTTCTTTTCATTCTTTATGTTTTTCCTGGAGCAAAAGCTCGCAGGTGACCAATGGGCTACACTCTTAAAACTAAAGTGTTGTATACAACATTTATAATGTTGTATATAACACTTTGATAAGTGTGGAGGAGGGAAAACATTTGTAAATGTTAATTTAACACTTTCGAAAGTGTTGCTGGTTTCAACACTTTGTAAAGTGTTAGATTTCAACATTTTAACAGTGTTATCTCGTTTTTAACCTTTATAAATGTTGAATTCTAACACTTGCAAGTGTTGGATTTGTGTCAATATTTAACACTTTAATAATGTTGTATCTCGTTTCTAACCTTTATAAATGTTGAATTCTAACACTTGCAAGAGCTGGATTTGTGTCCATATTTAACATTTGGTAAATGTTGACTTTCAACACTTTGCAAGTGTTGGGATTCAACGCTTTGTAAGCGTTGGTATTCAAAAAGGAAATGGCATGATAAGGCGGCATTTTGGCCTATACACATGGTGCAGTTGGACCCCACCCAGAATAAAATGTTCTGAAAAATAATTGTGTTCTAATGTAGACCCTAATGGCAAAAAATATGTACACAGTATGTGAAAGTTCTAGCTCAATTGTGTTATGACCGTAATTATTACATGAAATTAAAATCGCATCATTTGTGAGAAAGGGTCTAAATCGAGTCATTCTAACACACATTTAGACACGAGGAGGTACCAGGTTAAATGACCCTTTTTCACAAAATAGCACATGCTGTGGATTTTAATTTCATGTGAGAACTATAATCTTAATGCAATCAAGCTAGAACTTTCACATATTGTATTATATTTTTTCGTCATTAGATTAAAACAATTATTTTTAGGACATTTTAATTTCTTGATTTCAACTGCACCATGTATACGTATGCTGCCTTATCGTACCATCTACTTTTAAGGCATTTCACCAAAAAAAAAAAAAATTGCCTGTTAAAATTTCAACAGCAACACAGTAATCCTTCTATGATCGGTTTTCAACTCCCCCACAGACAAATTGCTGTGGAAGTGTAACTGTGGCACTTGTGGAAGTGTAGGTCATATTCAAGATAATGACAAAGAACAGAACAAAATAAAGTTCACTTGCATTCAGTCACAGACGAATAAAAACAGGAGTGAGATTGAAGTCGGACCCCTTGACAACTGCAGGACATAATTGTAGTAATGCAAAGAACTAAACAGATTTGTGACAATGTATCATACGACCTGTTAAGCAAGCAGGGTATAAATTTTATAAAGTTTATGTTAGATATGACAAACTTGCAGAAGTACCAAAGTTACATTTTGAAATAAGCATCCCTCCATTTGTATGACAAACAAGAATAAAAAATAATGCAAGAGTATGCTTTACTGCTTTTTTAATGTAACAATATGGGAAGAGTTCATGAATATATTTTCACAATAAAATTCATTAAGGTCACTGTTACCTCATGACCCTCTCACATCTCTATGTAAGGGCAAATAATTAGAATTCATATGTGACTTTTCAAAAGATCTCCTTTTCTTCATATTTACAAGCATTTGGTTTGGAGGATCCATAATTAATAATTGTCACACTCAGTATGTCTCTTTTTACAAGCAAGGCCATGAGGAACAAACAAACATGTAACCCATGACCAGAATGCATTTCATCATTGCTTATTATTCCTGTGATATGGTGGTAAAACAATAATGGGTGACAAATGGGCCAGTTCTGATCCAGAATGGGTTAAATGTCCATGTCACTGATTTTGGACTTCTTGTCCACTTGCATATATGCGATACAAAGTTACTCAGGATTGAACCCAGAAATCGATCGATCACACAGATTTCTGATAAGATTTCTTTCATCCGATCACATGCATGTGTGAACTAGGCATAATCATTCTGGAGATATGGTGGTATTGCGAAAACAGACTGACGTATCCCCTGTTGATAGGAGGACAACACCCCAAGAAAGCCTTTAGAAGCCTTCTCATTCTTGAAATATGTTGGTAAAAACAACTGCTAGTAAGTGAATGTATGAGTGGAATAGTTTCAGTCCAAATGAGTCACAGAGTGATGGTGATCCAGACAAAAACTGACACAATCAGAATTCACCGAACACAAGAGCTTTGATATGAGACAACGCAGATTTTGGTGATCATCTCTCTAAATCTGATTGGGAGTCTCTCTTTTTCAGAGATGCCATAAAATTAAATAGTCTCAAGGAGTAAAAAGAATGAGGTTAGTTGATCAGCATATTCCAGATTGAATTTATTATGCAGCTTGAAAAGCCTATCAACTGCAAACGTTATGTCGTTCCTGCAAGGTATCGCAACGCTGTCGACGATGATGAAGTATTTTATGGCTGTGACCTCCTGCCTCTAGGTAGTGAACTGCATTGGTTCCAACCTGAAAAAGAGTAAGATGATTCTATTTCAACATTTGCAATCAACCAGTCTAATAGTAACTGAAGTTCAATCTAACTCAAGATATATGCACTTCACATGGTGATGACAGTGTGTAACAAATTTCTAAAGAATCTAGAATCTTAGTCGCACAACCCTACCCCAGAAAGTTAGGTAGGTTGGTAAAATACACATATTTATTTGAAGGTCAGGTTTTCCTTTCGCGGTGGATGGAAGAGTTAAAGTGATTTGGTCCAGATACGAAGTTCTTATGAAAATGGCAGGAGAAAACTACTGTTTGCATCGATTGTCAAAATGATTTCTGAGAAGATAACGAATCCTCGACATCGACATCCTTGAACAAGGGAAACCCCCACCATATACTCGGGTCAATCCTAGAATACAGGCGAAAACTGCATTCCTCTATGGATTGGGTCATGGAATATTTGCTTTCACAATGTGTGATACAGGGGCCCAGTCTACGAATTTTTGGACCCAGTCAGGGTGTAGTGGAAGGGCAATCAATGCAGTATCAGATGGCCACTGTTAATTAATTGTTTGTTTCTCGTAACCTTGCTGGTAAAAATATACATGCTGAGCGCAATAATTATTAATTATTAACTTGCAAACCAATTGTGTAAAAATATGAAAAAAATTAGCAAGTTTTACTCATGAAAATGTAAATCCCTCATGGATTTCAATTATTTGCCCTCAAAATATAGATGAGGGCTGGTTACGGGAAACGGAACATTAATTATCAGCGGCATATATGCTATCTGAAAATATCAGCATATGGGATCGGGCGAGGCTTAGTTTCGAGATACAGGGTGGAGCTCTGTTCCGGGGGTGGCGGGAGAGGTGGATATACCCCCAGGGTGTAGTGGACGAGTGCAATCAATGCAGTATCAGATATGCTATCTGAGAATATCAGCATATGGTTTGGAGATACAGCCAGGGTGAAGCTCAGTTCCGGGGGTGGGGTGGGGATATACCTCAGGCATGCCAGGATTTGGCTTAATGTCACACTCAAGACAGTCATAGTGGACGAGTGTAGTCAAGGCAGTATCCGATATGCAAGGTTGGAAATAGGAACCTGCCAAATATTAAAACATGTTGCATGTTAGGACAACCTAACAACAGGCTAAAAATTGTTATTCCAATCAAACTGTTAGTGTTACTCGCAGAAGTCTGGATCCATTTACTTGAGGGATTATTATCTAGATTTGCAAATATTACCTGCAAGTCTGCAGTTCCTCACAGAGCCCACCGCTCTCTTCACTCTTGTGACATCTTTGCGATCTTCAATATGTTTGGCACATATCGGCTTTGTTAAAAGTTTCGATCCCGTGTCCTATAGCATCGCAAATTCTTGATCAATCTGAAAATGAATATATATTTGCATAAATATTAATTGACAATTGACTGGATAGGACTGTCTAATGGAAATCAACGAAGCAATACTTAATTCCACCATGACCGAGTACATGAAAAAATTCCAATTGCCTGAAGGCAGGGTTGTCCTGTGAGATCGGGAGGTTGAAAAGTGTGGCAGATCATAACACTCCCTTAGCGCATGCGTATTTCAACCGAAGAAGTTGCAAGAACAACAAGAATGCGATCCTTCCACAGACCTGCATGCCGAATCAAACAGGTTGGGAATAATACCTTGATCGAGGTATTATACCTTGATAGGGATATAACACGTTACACCTCGATCAAGTTATAGGCATATACCTCGATGGATGTAGGGCTATGTCAGCTTCAGTTTTTATATATTTATGGAAAATGCGAACATCCCCACATACCCCGGACTGCATGGATCTTTCAACAGCATCTATGGCTTCATTGTCGGAATGTTAAATGATTTTCAGCAACTTATTGCTTCGTTTTATGCGACTACATAATCATTCAAATTAGCCACTCTAATATTTACAAAATGAAACATGACATATTCGGTGAAATTTATTCTGTAAATGAAAATAGCATGTGATCGCATACTTCGATCTCAAAGTCATATCCAAGTTGCATGAATGTAGATGCATTGATTGATGAATACATTAAATTGTCTGATGCAATGCACAATCTCCTAGCATGCACACACATGGCAGGGTCATAATACCCAGAGCAGAGGTCAGTTTTTATGTGCACATGCTAGCAGCTTAGATTATGTGTCTTGCTAGCAGTTTAGATTATGTGTCTGGCAGTTTAATTTGATTTATTAACTAGGCCTAGCCTCTCAAATACTGCAATTTGTGCATGACTTTTACCAACCACCTCGCTGGGGGTCTAATAACACCCCAGCCACCAGTCAGATTTTTGGACCGGATTCGGGGCCTTCGCGCACATCGCCGGTAGTGACATCATATATAGTAAAATAGATGTTTAACGAAAATTTTGATTACTTTTCAAGTCTGCATAATACCTCCGTTGACCTAGCGTTAAAAAGAATTATCTGGAGATAATTTTCCCTGTTTATCTGGACAGAGCATATGAAAAGTAGTTCGCTCATGTGCAACACTAAAGGAGTCGTTTGGTCGGATTCAAACTGAACCGTGCGTTGGTTGGTTTCCCCTATACGTCATAGCAACGTAGTAAAGGTCAACTTCCGCTATTGGAGGCAGGGATGTTATTGGATCCTGCGAAATGGAGCATGCGCTGTGGGGAGGTTGGACTTTTACATGGAAATATGCCACCGTGCACATGCGATGCCATTTTCATTCAGAAAATACATTTCACCGAAGATGTCATTTGAAGCTAGGTTTCATTTTTGAAATTTTGAAGTGACTAATTTGAATGATTAGTCGCATAAAACAAAGCAATAAGTTGCTGTGAAAATCATGGAACAATGAAGCCATACATGTAGATGCTATTGAAAGATCCAATTGCACTCTGGGATACGTGTGGATGTCCCTTTTTGATAAATATATAAAAACTGAAGTTGACATAGCCCTACACCCAAACGAGGTATTGGCTTCAAGCATGTCAAGGTGTTTTCCCCAACCTTTAAATAATAAAGACTTTAGGTATGCGGGGAGGGAAAGACATATATGTTCAGTGGTCGGGCAGGGCTTGTATTTTCATGGGAATCCGATTCCCGTCAGCACTCCCGCAAATTAATTTGCGGGAATCATAAAAATGATAGCAATGAATTCTCGTGGATTCCCATAGAGCTGGGTTGCGAGAATCAACATGTATTTGAATTTCCGTGAAGTTTGACGAAAAACAAGGCATAGAGGGTAAGTATAACTATAAGAGAAAAAACAGCATTTTGGATATAGCACCACATGATTTTGTCTTGTAGAACCAGTGAAATATACCCATCAAGTTAAGACTGGATGTACATGTACTACAGATAAACAACAACAACAGTAACAAGTAGAACATATGGTTATTTTATAATACAACCCTTGTGTAGGGGGTAGAGCTGATGCAACTGTATGTAAAAAATTACTTGATGCAACTATGGGCTTGGGATTAGTTCTCGTACGCTTTTCACGGTTTATTTCAGTCTTTCGTTTTTGAAAACAGCACGAGTGCTGTAAAATCTCGTGCTGTAAATCACTCTCCAAATATGATACTTAGGAGTGTAAATCACACTCCTGAATGCTTTTAATATGCAGAGAAACTGTTTCAAGGAGTGCTGTTTCCACTCGCCTAGATCAATTTTAGGAGTGTGATTAGGAGTGTGGTGTGATCACACTCCTCGAAAACGAATGACTGTTATTTTAATGTATATAAAAGTAATTTCTTGAGAGATGCAAAAACTGACCTGGCTAATGCTGGGATCAAGACCCTTCCCTTCGATTACATCCTTTTCCTGCACGTGTGGGAGCAGTTATTACCTCTAACCCACGAGAGCAATTCTCATACAGCAGATGAAAGTCACTGAATTGTTCGCTAATATCATTGTTCGTGCACTTAAAAAGTTTATTTGAGTAGCTTTAGAAGAAATAGTATAAGCTTATACTAATTGGACAATTCATCATCTGACCGGTTCACAATGACAGACTGAACAGCGACTCGTTATTTGGATGGAAAACAAGATTATTTTACCTCCGGAAAATCTTCGGCAGTCATCGGAAGTATAACTCTTCGGCCGTCAATAGCTAATAGCGTATCCACCAATTATCCGATTTTAATATTAATAATATATTTGGAACGCTATTTCAGGACAAAAAATTCAACCGGAAGATGACACTGATTTACTGGAAATGACGTGAGTTTGCTGCCATTTTACTGTGAACATTAGTTCGCAGATAGGGAGGGGCAGTCGAAGGAAACCAATGACTGCGCCTCTGTCGAAATGGGATTGTCAACTGACTTTCGTGGAATGAACATGATGGTCATCAATCATGTTACCTATATTGGTTGGCGATAAAATGGACTTCCCGTGTGATGAAAACTAGAAGTATATGCCCTGGAAAGAAATTAAAAAAAAAAAAAATACTTCCAACTACACCAAGAAGTATAAATTTTGACAGACAAATTAAACTTCCCCCACACATAAGCAATCCACATAGAAAGTCACCACTTGCTCTGAACGCGCACAAGTGAGAGGTGCACAAGATTTGATCTGTACGAGAACCGATCCAGAACCCGTAATGCAGGAGTCAAGCGAAACCCCCACCCTCCCAACCTCGGGGTTTAGTTGGGACTTAGCAAATGAGAGTTGTTAAAATGCTTCAATGCTCTACCCTCTGGGGCAAAACATTGAAGTGAGTCCCCACCTAAACTTCAACCAAATACAATTGATGTCCCATTCCTAGGTAAAAGAAATATTAACTCAATACGAACATAAACAGGACTGAAAGCGTGTGAAAGCCCCACTCCGTGGGGCGTAAACATGTTGTGAATCCCCAGGTAATGCCCCACTAAACCCGACCCTTGCCCGAGGTTGGGGTTGCATGGGGGGGGGGGGAATTTCGTTTGACTCCTGCATAATTCACGAAAATTGGATCATGGAAAAATGATGCCTGTAATTTCTCATTTTTCCGGGGCTCTTACTGCAGGGACAACACACTCATACTTCACTCCTTGGCAAACTGAAAGAAAAATGAGAGGTTCTTTGTCACGCCACCCTTCCCCCCCCCCCGGCACCAACAACACATATTTGTTCATTCAATCACATCGGATGTGTTATGTTACCAATGACAATTTAAACATAATAGTATGGGCATTTTCCCGATCTCCGTTTAATCCTAATTTACTAGGTAATCACAGATCGGAACTGAGGATAATCCGATAGGCCTGTATGTTCACATTTCAGCTTTCTCGGTTCAGTTGCACTCGGTGACTTGGATGCTGGCGCGAACAAGGTCAAGCCAACACCCGAATCAGAGTGCCGGAAAGGAGAAGAGCATCAAGATGAGCAATAACAACAAGTTAATCATGTATTCAATCAGTTACAAAGAAAATTAACAAAATAACACGTTCTAACAACAACCAAACTTACCGAAACGGCACGTTGAATTTTCCCCCACACAGGCTCATGCTTTCGGTGCTTTCCAGCAATGGCAGAAGAATCACGTGAAGCAGGAGCCAATCAAATTACTCACTGTCTCCGCGCGCCACCTTGCCGGGCGCGAAAATAACACAACATTGTTTAGATGTTGTTAAAATCCGAAGAGTCTGACACTTTAAATGTTATAATACTAGTATTCAACATTTTAAAGTGTTGTATTGAGTATAACACTTAGAAAATGTTACCATTACAACACTTGTGTTTTAAGAGTGTAGCAAATAGCGGTTGTCTGCATGAATGCTGTTCGCTTTTGTAGCGCTCTAAACATCTATTTTTAGAAATGAGAAAATCTAAGACTGCGTTCTGATTGGTTCAGGCCTCAAGGCCAATAACCATTGAGAACAGCGGGATGCCACATATCCAGACCTGTCTGGTGCATCTTCACAAGTCCAGGTAAATCGTGAATCCCCGCACATAGACTGCAGTACTCTCTGTTAATTCAAGATATTAACAGACAGTGATAGTGTACTGTTCCAGCTGTCTCCCTTTCAGAGATTGGTCATTCGACTCCGCCATTTCAAACTAAGACGAGCATTTTCATTGGATCACTATTTATAGGAGCCACCCCAATCTTCATACACAACCACGTGACTGTCTCAGTTGACCGATGACATAGCGCGGCATCGTTTTCGATTTCAAAATCTGGCGCATAACTGGGAAAATGTTGTTGTTGCTGCATCAGCCTATCATTGGCCCTCCGTAGAAGGGTCCAATACTATAGGCTATCCCCGCACAGGGTTTACTTGGACATTTTTGGTGATTCGAGTGAGTTCTTGAGTCGTTGCCTCAATCTCGAACATTTCATCCCCGAGGTTATTTTGAATTAGCATGTCGGTATCCCAAGCCGCGGTTTTTGCCTTGACTCTCGATGTCGATTTCAGCCTGACATCAAAGTTATGCCAGCGATGTCACATCTCAAACCGTCCAGCTAGTGAATTGGAGTAATGAGCTAGCTGAACCTGTTGAATAATTGGTTTGATTTAGAGGATACCCCTTGATCTTTTTTTTATCCAGAACTATCGTGTGCAACCATGCAACCAAGGCAATGTATAGATACCCTAACAAATCGATCAATACACTGGCTCCCGAGGATGGCCTGGTGGGCCACATGCCTCTCACGCTCCACACCTCTCATACGACACGATTTGCGTTTTCTATTCTACTCGTCGTACCGGAAGTGACATGATAACCCGTCCACATGAGAACTTAACATAGATACGTCAAAGTTAAAATCCAAAAACGAAAAACGGACAAGTCGAGGCAATTTTTAATATTTGATTTTCATTTTTGCGTGAAGCAAAACGAAAAACGAAAATTGAAAATTGACTGTCAAATATCAATTTTCGTTTTTTGTTTTTGTAATCCCAGAATCAAAAATTGAAAATTGACGGTCAAATTTCAATTTTTGATTTTCAGAACACAAAAACAAAAAACGAAAATTGAAAATTGACGGTCAATTTTCAATTTTTGATTTTGAGAAACCAAAAACAAAAAACGAAAATTGACGGTCAAATTTCAATTTTTGATTTTGAGAACACAAAAACAAAAAACGAAAATTGACGGTCAATTTTCAATTTTTGATTTTGAGAACACAAAAACAAAAAACGAAAATTGAATTGTGCAAGGTTACACGGACCATGGAGGTACAGGTTGGTACTTTTCAGCTATCTAATCATAATGGAAATATCGGAAGGACCATACCCTACCTGCAAACATGGGTTGAGAATACACAAAGCGGTAGGGTCCGGAAAATATACTATAACAACCCATAAACTACCGATATACAACGGCTCTCCCAGATGGATAGCATTTGCATGTAAATACCCCTAACAAAAAATAAACCAAATCTGTTACCTCAAGATTTACCAGCAACATTTTGGTCGAATGACCAATCTCTGAAAGGGAGACAGCTGGAACAGTACACTATCACTGTCTGTTAATATCTTGAATTAACAGAGAGTACTGCAGTCTATGTGCGGGGATTCACGATTTACCTGGACTTGTGAAGATGCACCAGACAGGTCTGGATATGTGGCATCCCGCTGTTCTCAATGGTTATTGGCCTTGAGGCCTGAACCAATCAGAACGCAGTCTTAGATTTTCTCATTTCTAAAAATAGATGTTTAGAGCGCTACAAAAGCGAACAGCATTCATGCAGACAACCGCTATTTGCTACACTCTTAAAACACAAGTGTTGTAATGGTAACATTTTCTAAGTGTTATACTCAATACAACACTTTAAAATGTTGAATACTAGTATTATAACATTTAAAGTGTCAGACTCTTCGGATTTTAACAACATCTAAACAATGTTGTGTTATTTTCGCGCCCGGCAAGGTGGCGCGCGGAGACAGTGAGTAATTTGATTGGCTCCGGCTTCACGTGATTCTTCTGCCATTGCTGGAAAGCACCGAAAGCATGAGCCTGTGTGGGGGAAAATTCAACGTGCCGTTTCGGTAAGTTTGGTTGTTGTTAGAACGTGTTATTTTGTTAATTTTCTTTGTAACTGATTGAATACATGATTAACTTGTTGTTATTGTTCATCTTGATGCTCTTCTCCTTTCCGGCACTCTGATTCGGGTGTTGGCTTGACCTTGTTCGCGCCAGCATCCGTGTCACCGAGTGCAACTGAACCAAGAAAGCTGAAATGTGAACATACAGGCCTATCGGATTATCCTCAGTTCCGA
The DNA here is from genome assembly GCA_036873755.1 of Hanleya hanleyi. NCBI lineage: Eukaryota > Metazoa > Mollusca > Polyplacophora > Lepidopleurida > Hanleyidae > Hanleya > Hanleya hanleyi. The sequence goes on along the minus strand of JAVTVY010056840.1, from coordinate 157 downwards.
TCTGTGATTACCTAGTAAATTAGGATTAAACGGAGATCGGGAAAATGCCCATACTATTATGTTTAAATTGTCATTGGTAACATAACACATCCGATGTGATTGAATGAACAAATATGTGTTGTTGGTGCCGGGGGGGGGGGAAGGGTGGCGTGACAAA
>JAVTVY010056839.1:0-28794 GCA_036873755.1 Hanleya hanleyi | reverse complement strand
TTTGAGCGGTGATATATGCGTTTTGCTCTGTCTCTACCACGTCTGCACGGTGATATCCATATGCTTTGTCTCTATTCGCCCATGTTTGAGCGGTGATATCCGTATGCTTTGTATCTGTTCGCTCATGTTTGAGTCGTGATATGCATATGCTTCATCTCTGTTCGTTCATGTTTGAGCGGTGATATCCATATGGTTCCTCTCTGTTCGCCCATGTTTGAGCCGTCATATTCATATGCTTTGTCTCTGTTCGCCCATGTTTGAGCCGTCATATTCATATGCTTTGTCTCTGTTCGCCCATGTTTGAGCGGTGATATCCATATGCTTTGTCTCTGTTCGCCCATGTTTGACCCGTGATATCCATATGCTTTTTCTCTGTTCGACCATGTTTGAGCCGTCATATTCATATGCTTTGTCTCTGTTCGCCCATGTTTGAGAGGTGATATCCATATGCTTTGTCTGTGTTCGCCCATGTTTGAGCCGTCATATTCATATGCTTCGTCTCTGTTCGTTCATGTTTGAGCCGCGATATCCATATGCTTTGTCTCTGTTCGCCCATGTTTGAGCCGTCATATTCATATGCTTTGTCTCTGTTCGCCCATGTTTGAGCGGTGATATCCATATGCTTTGTCTCTGTTCGCCCATGTTTGAGCCGTGATATCCATATGCTTTTTCTCTGTTCGACCATGTTTGAGAGGTGATATCCATATGATTTGTCTCTGTTCGACCATGTTTGAGAGTTGATATCCATATGCTTTGTCTCTGTTCGATCATGTTTGAGAGTTGATATCCATATGCTTTGTCTCTCTTCGCCCATGTTTGAGAGTTGATATCCATATGCTTTGTCTCTCTTCGCCCATGTTTGAGAGTTGATATCCATATGCTTTGTCTCTCTTCGCCCATGTTTGAGAGTTGATATCCATATGCTTTGTCACTCTTCGCCCATGTTTGAGAGGCGATATCCATATGCTTTGTCACTCTTCGCCCATGTTTGAGAGTTGATATCCATATGCTTTGTCTCTCTTCGCCCATGTTTGAGAGTTGATATCCATATGCTTTGTCACTCTTCGCCCATGTGTTTGAGGATTGATATCCTTATGCTTTCTCTCTTCGCCCATGTTTGAGAGTTGATATCCATATGCTTTGTCTCTCTTCGCCCATGTTTGAGAGTTGATATCCATATGCTTTGTCTCTCTTCGCCCATGTTTGAGAGTTGATATCCATATGCTTTGTCTCTCTTCGCCCATGTTTGAGAGTTGATATCCATATGCTTTGTCACTCTTCGCCCATGTTTGAGAGGCGATATCCATATGCTTTGCCTATACCATGTTTGCGCGGTGTGTGGTATCCATATACTTTGCCTATACCATGTTTGCGCGGTGTGTGGTATCCATATGCTTTGCCTATACCATGTTTGCGCGGTGTGTGGTATCCATATGCTTTGCCTATACCATGTTTGCGCGGTGTGTGGTATCCATATGCTTTGCCTATACCATGTTTGCGCGGTGTGTGGTATCCATATACTTTGCCTATACCATGTTTGCGCGGTGTGTGGTATCCATATGCTTTGCCTATACCATGTTTGCGCGGTGTGTGGTATCCATATGCTTTGTTTGATACCATGTTTACATAGAGATATCCATGTGGCTTCCACGACTGCACGTCGATAGCATACGGTACATTCCTTATCTCTGCCATACATACACGGCGATATATCCATATATGCTTGCGTATTTAATGTTTTCAGGTTCTTATATCAATATGATCTGGTCCCTGATAGATCATAACACTTTGTAATCCATGAAACTTGGCAATCCATAACAATTTGCAATCCATAACACTTTGCAATCCATGCAACTTTGTCATTCATAACACTTTGCAATCCATAACAATTTACAATCCATGAAACTTTGCAATTCCTAACTCTTTGCAATTCATATCACTTTGCATTCTATGAAACCTTGCAATCCATAACACTTTGAAATCCATGAAACTTTGCAATCCATAATACATTGCAATCCATAACACTCTGCAATCCATGAAACTTTGCAATCCAAAACACTTCGCAATCCATAACACATTAAAATCCATAACAATTTGCAAACTACGACAGAACATAAAACTTTGAAATTCGTGATAGAACTTGACACTTTGCATTCAATGAAAGTACATAATAATTTGTAATCCCAGACGTCGTATCTCTGATATATCATGTATGGATTTGAATTCCTCATAACACTTTGAAATCGCACAGTTAATCCTCATACTTTTTTATCTCCCGCGCCGCGAAGTTATTCGTTTCGAAGTTTTATCATTGCTTTGTAGTTTTCTGCAAAAACAAAACACTTTGATGAAAGATTCTTGGAAATTGGACGATACCAAGAAATAGACGATGGGATTGGCGGCGCTATTAACGTAAATTAATATCCGGGAAATCCAGATAAAAGTGTAAATGTCTGTGTCGGTCAGAACACGAAGAAGTTTCGGGCCATAAAAGTCAATAAGTACGTATAAGGAGAAAGGAAGATGAGAAATGATGAATATAGCGACCACTGTTAAAAGCATCAGAACGACTTGCTGTCCGCCTCGACGGCCGTGAGCCACTCGGTCATTTTCGGTGCTATCTCGGTAAACATCGCTACGGATTTTCACGATCATACAGCCGTACAGGAATCCGAGCAATGGAATCGGTAAAAAGGACATGAGAAGCGTCATGACGGTTTCATAGACGATCATCCAGTTCTCTTTGAAATCCAAATCGCAGCTGAAGTAGGTTTGGTTGTCCAGGGAACTTTGAGAATACTTTCCGATAAATACGTACGGCACGGATGAGATCAGCGCGACGATCCAAATTCCAAGAAGGACTAAATACGTGGTTTGTCCGGATAAGTGATGAAGGGACTCCAGTGGATGACAGATGGCCACGTAACGATCTATGCTGACGAAGAAAAATATCAACACGGAACACACCACTGCACCTCTGTCATAAAACGTCAGAAATCCACCTGAAAAATTAACAAAAGTGCCACTTGTTTTACACCGTACGGTAATATCCAACATCTATATAGGCTTTCTCATAATACTAATACCAATAAGGGAAAGCTACTAACACCAATAAGGGAAAGTTTTATAGGCCTTTAAGCCCATCCGTAGTCACTTAGACATAGGTAGGCCTACCGCTATCTGGTAGTTTAATTTTGGTCAAAATGTCACAAATATCGTTCTGTTGAGAAAATATAGCAAGATTCAAGAAACAACTTCGGAAAAAGGTGTTGCCTCACCACGGGTATCGAGCCGGCCAAGGTAGCACCGGATTTAGTTGACTTGTATGTTTATGATTGATAGAGTATATATGGTAGAGTACAACCATGGTATTTGTATGGTGTTGTATTTCGGCTATTTTTGCGTCGCGCGTCGCAGGCGACGGGAAGGGCGACGTCGCGTTTAAACAGGGCGACGCGACGTCGCCTTCTATCTTTTAACATTATAAGAACGCGACGGGAAGGTTAAATCGCGTTGATTAAAGCGACGCGCGACGCGAAGGACGACGTCGCGTTTAAAAAGGGCGATGTCGCGTTCTATCTTTTAACATTATAAGAACGCGACCGGAAGGTCGTGGGCGACGTCGCCCTTCCCGTCGCCTGCGACGCGCGACGCAAAAATGGCCGAAATAGAACACCATATATTTGTCATTCCGGTTTGTATTACTTTTCTAGTTTCCACAACTAAATCACGCACAATAGCAACTGCAGGCTTGCATATATTTTTGCGCTAATATATAAGAATTTGGCAGAACTTTGAATACTCACACATATTGCGGCCAAGGTGGGAGTCGTCAAAGCCAAGTTCCCTGCCTATCGGTTGTACAGGTAGAAAGCCAAGTATCATGAGGTCAGCTATCGCCAGGACGGCCAGACTGCGGTTAACCGTTGTCTGCATGGATCTGTCCAGTAAAACCAACAAAACGACGACCAGGTTACCCAGTATCCCAACAAACAGAATAAAACCAAATAGAGCAAGGGTAACGGCGCTGGCGGTTAGCGATGGTTCCCACGGGATCCGTTCTGTTGTATTATTCATGACGGTAGGTCTCACGTTTCAATCCACTGTCCAATAGACCGTTTTCTCTTAGCCGGTACCGGTACGCATTATTGTGCCCCGGAACATTCCCCTTAGCCATTTCTTACGGCATAATTAACAACGGCGTTTCAAAACCTCATTTACTACTTGTTGAATTGTTAACGCCTAGCACCTCTAGAATTGTGTCAAGCATCTTAAGATTTACTTTGTAACGGTACATCTGGGGAGAGAAAAATCGTCCCTGACGTACAGGCTGATAAGTACATGATAAATGTTTTACAGACCCGCTGATATCTCGCCGCTTTTCGTGAGCCGCATCTCTACATCGTAGATTACATTTCCGAGTTTTAGTTGCGTAGGCTTGATTAACAATAATATTTTTTTGCCATATCAGACGATATGAAGGCTAATCTCCTAAACTAGTACTTAACCAGAAAACACATTTTCACGTGCATTGTTTGGGAGCTGTCAAAAAAATTGTAACGCTATAACTTCAAGCAGATGCGTTCGTATTAGCCAACATGTCGAGAGGTGGCCTCTTTACCGGCTCGTTGTCCATGGACATTACATTTTCCAGAGATTTGGCAGAGTCGTCTGGAAAAGGGGCGGTGCCACAGTCCATGGGCACGAGTAGTATATATAACCCTCATTCTTCATTTTCTGCGTGACAATGACTTCTGGTGGCATCATTTCCGATGATGACGTCACGTCCGGTGGAGGTAACTTACGATGGAGGTTATTTCCAGTGTGGGGTCAATTCGGGTTTAACTTTGACCACGCTCTCATCTTTATATACTATATACTGAAATGAGCCTATGCAGCGTTATGTCTGGGCACACACTTCCCCCACGCTGTCTCCAGAATATAGTCACGTGGGAATTTTATGAAACCCTGTAGAATAAGATATATGTGGGCCGTTATGTGAATAAGAGAATAAGATATATGTGGGCCGTTGTGTGAATAAGAGGATAAGATATAGGTGAGCCGTTGTGTGAATAAGAGAATAAGATATAGGTGGGTCGTTGTATGAATAAAAGAATAAGATATAGGTGGGTCGTTGTGTGAATAAGAGAAAAAGATATAGGTCGGTCCGTTGTGTGATTTTGACCGGTGACGTCACTGGGAGCAAAAACGTATTGTGGAAGTTTTTGGCGATATATAGGCCATAGTTGATCCAAATTTGGCGTGCATGTTGTTATATTGAAGTTCTCTCTCTCTGAGCAACCACACTGGAGAGGTGACAGGTATGTTATCGCGCGCATGCGCACTCGGGACTAGTATAGATAGGGCAATTTAGCTGTGTGGGGTTAGTGGCCTGATCCCGTCACTGGTCCGAGTTTTGTCCTGTCCGTTGTGTCATCCTGAGCAGCGGCGTCATCGTGTCCATGCGCACTTGGAATGAGCAAGTGAGTGAGGAGTAGTGAGAGAGAGAGAGAGAGAAGTGAGCAGTAGGGAGGGGAGTGAGCAGGAACAGGAGGTGAACGAGGGAGAGAGAGATATATAGAGATAGAACCGACAAATGATTGCGTGTATCATTTCTTAATAATTTATCATATACATCTATTTATCATGGTGTTTAATGTCTCTTTGTGTCACACGCCGGTCATACTCGCTGTTGAGGGGGTTGGGGCGCTGCGTCTGGGTCCATTCCAACGGATCCAAGGTGTCGATCTGATCCGCAGTCGTCTCCAGCAACGCCCAACGGCAGTGGAACTATTGTGCACACCCTGCGTTATGTCCGATGACAATAATAAATGCGGAGGATCGGCTTTGAATGAACACACGTGCTCACTGTCCTCAATCCTGACTTAACAGGATACTGAGTTACTGTACTGGGTGATAAACGACCACCTCATGCCCATCATAAATTTCCATCGAGCGATTACATTAATGTCCATAACGAATTATCAGTGAACGAATGAATTAATGTCCATAATGAATCAACTTAGTATTTGTATTAATCTCCATAATGAATTACCAATGAACGATTGTACGTCCATACCGATTACAAATTATTAGATACTATCATTGACTGCAAAGTGTCAAGTTCTATCACGGATTTCAAAGTGTTATGTTCTATCATAGTTTGCAAAGTATTATGTTCTGTCGTAGTTTGCAAATTGTTATGGATTGCAATGTGTTATGTGTTATGGATTGCAAAGTTTCATGGATTGCAATGTTTTATGGATTGCAAAGTGTTATGGATTGCAAGGTTTTATAGAATGCAAACTGTTATGGGTTGCAAAGAGTTATGAATGACAAAGTTGCATGGATTGCAATGTGTTATGGATTGCAAATATCCATAAGGAATTATCACCGAACGAATGCATTAATGTCCATAATGAATGAAATTAAAATTTGCATTGATGTCCAAAATGAATTACCAATGGACGATTACATTAATGTCCATAGCGAATTATCAGTGAACGAATGCATTAATGTGCATAATGAATCGGATTAAAATTTGCATTAATGTCCAAAATGAATTACCAATGGACGATTGCATTAGAGTACATGATGAATTATCAAAGAAGGATTACATTAATATCCATAATGAATTAACAATGAAAGCATTAATGTCCGTACCTCTGGGTCCGGTTGGTTATTTATCTCGTTGCTTGGTACTCTGACAGTGTCCCTTATTTGCAGGGGTGGTCCTGTTGAAACAGGAATCGGTGTTTGGGTCTAGCCGGTGGGATCATTACTGTAATTCGCCAGATGGCGGCTCCAGCATCGACAAGTGAGCCGTTTGTGAGTCGTAGTTAATCGATATGTCCGTTCCATTATAGATCGCTCACTTGTATCTGATATGAGCCAGTCACCTCCAGCGAGGGGTTTAGATAATTTTATTACGAATCACCCACCTCTGAAACTGTCATACATCTAATCTCTACCCCCTCCTGCGCACTATTTTAAAATCTTGCGCACTATTGTGAAATAGTACGGTATGTATCGCCGTCTGAATTTTCCAGTCGACAACTTCCACTTTATACGCGCCATGTTCAATTGCAAACGGCCCAGCAAACATATACCGTGACGTCACCAACACGGCCATTCGCAACTTCTCGGGGGATCTCCGGTTTGAGATGTCCCTCGAAGGCCATTGACGCCATATTGGACTAGAGCGTGGTCACGTGTGTTTCGGTCTGTCAGGGAACTGTCAGTGACGTCACGGGAATTATATCTTGCCAATACGTGGCGTGTGTACCATTTAAACTGATGGTTTTCTATTGAAACGTGCTTCGAATGAAAAGAATAAACAGTTTTTAGAATATCTGACGTAAATCAGAGACTCGCAGGGAAATATTTGCTGGTCGGGGATTAAGGCTTCCGCGAGAGTGATTGGGCTTCCCGGCGCGTCACATCTGGAGATTCATAGGAAATTCATGTTGTCGTCCCCCGAGCGTAGAATCGGTCCCCTTCGTAGATTTCCGCTCGGGAGTTCCGAATGCAACACGGCGCGTAGAGAGTTGAAGTTTTCGACTGGAAAATTCAGACGGCAATATATACCGTACGATTTCACTATAGTGCGCAAGATTTTGAAATAGTGCCCAGGGGGGGATAGAGATTAGATGTACGACAGTTTCAGAGGTGGGTGATTCGTAATAAATTTATCTAAAACCCTCGCTGAAGGTGACTGGGGCCGACCTATAGCCCTCATACTCGTGAGGGCTATATATTATTTAGCTACGTGATCAGGGGTTACAGGGCATGTTTAAAAATGCTTAATATGACGAATTTAACCCAGATATCATGTATGGTAAATATTGCAAGACTCAATATGGTAAGATTTATGCGAGAAAGTTTACCACTTTCTTGTAGACACTGTACTTTTTTCATACAAGAAAAAAACAAGAGCTATATAGCTTCACGGCATGCGAAATGTCAATCTGGGTAACCAAACAATATTAATGGTGAAGTGAAATAAAACCACGTGCTTTCTTAGAATACAGAGGGCACAATCAATCTTTGATTCATCACAGTGATTCACCCAAGACACACCCCTGGCACGTGCCCCCTGTCCGTGTGGGTTACATACTTGAAAATTAGAATATACACTTTGTGTCGTTAACTGAATACAAAGGGGAAAACAGCTGATAAAATGACGTGACCCTCGTATACAACCATCCTCGCTAAACCAGGGGTATAGTTCGCCTTTTGCTCACAAATAGAAACCTTGACGTGGTGAAGATGGTATACAACATGACCATCATTGCAAGATCAATTCTAGCTGATTTTGAAAGTTAAATTATACGTTTGATTTCAATAAAATTTGAACATTATCTTTGAATTCTTTTAAGAACTGCCGAAAGAATGGGACTGTTTCCAAAACATTATGACGGTAAATGAAAAACTTGGCTTGCAAAAGTATGTAATTTTATGAAATTCGTATAAGAAGAATTTCTGAACACTCCATACAAAATTTCGTCATAAAACTACTTAAAAACTGGTTAGTCATACTGTCAATATAGTTCTTTACATTCATACAAAAAGTGGCATTTTTACAATGTAAAAAGTAATGCTCGGTTGTGTCTTCCAAGTTACATATATCACATAAATTGTTGTTCTTCAGTTTAAGCCTATGGCACGAATAGACCTTACAAGGTACAATTTTGTGAACATTAGAACTCCCTCTGTACCGGCATTTTTAACAGTTTCAAGTTGGTATCTACAATGTGACATTGTCATGAACATAAATGAAGCGAAGATATACTCATCATTGCCTACGTAGTTTCAAAGACGATACTCCAAACTTTCGAACAATATATAATATGATGAAAATATTCGTCTAGAAATTCCTCATTTATGTATGCCAATGACAGGCAACGGTAGAGAGAGGATTAAAATGCAGCTGTTTCACTTTCATTTCAGACGGTATTTTGTGCAACATTTTCCAAATATCTCTCCAAATTACTGGATCATATGCATCTTAGCATCTACAAGGTGTGTTCATCGAACACATTCGTAATATATCATCAAATGATTTTCAACACCATGTACAAATATCCAACTTGATCCCATTCATCTTAGGAATGCTTAAAGTAATTTCTACGTCATCCATGTTTCGGTTATATACATTTGAGCCAACAAAGGAAACCACTGCCGTAATTATATTATAGCACAGCTTAAAATCTGTGACAAAGTTAAATTTTGCCTTGAGCTGTGGAAGTGCCATTAATCTACCATGCGGGTTAAAATAAATCTTTAACAAAGTTTAATTCCAGTGCACCGCCAATCTTGAAAAAAATATTTGCTTCTTACGGACAAGAATATTTTGATTATTCCACAGGATTTCATTATAGAGATCAACTTCACTCTATTCTCTAATTTTAGTCCATGCAAGCAAAATTGCCTTGTAAAAATCTGAAAATTCAAGTATTTCGGCCGAAAAACGAAATATGTGATGAAGGACCGCCTGCATGGGTTATCGTTCTTGTTCCTCTTTGGAAGGTGTCGCTTAGACTGGATACCCGTCTCTATTAATAACGTTGGGATACATATGCAGCGAAGGATGACGTAGCGTAATGTGGGTTAGGTATCCAGACTAGGTGTCGCTGGAAGTGAAACCGCGCTTGCCAACCCATAAACAATATGGCGGCAGAGTGCCCGCGTTTTAAAGCTGGATAAGTTTTTAAAAGAGTCGGTTTATCGAGTCAAAATATTCCTTGTGATTTGCAGCTCTCCATATGAATGCAGCGATGCTTGTTTAAACAGGTTGAATAATCCAAATGATGAAAAACGCAACACAACACTCCAAACGCTCTGCCACTGCCCACATCACAACAACAACAACAACAACAACCACCACAACGTTTTCTTTGAATCTGAGGACTTTTCTCACCTGGACTTCATTTAACCCCACCAAAATCATTTCCCACCTTATCATTCTATAATTTAATGCAGTGTTTTTGGATATTAGAAATGTTTGACACATGTGGATCAGTTTGATGCTGGATTAAGTAAGCTTGATTGACAGTTTTATTTACGTAGCCTAGGAAATGTACAAAGCAGGGAAGTTCAGGTGGGGAAATGTCCTACTGTGTGTCCCAACAAATCTATTGAGAACGTTTTGTCCGATTTTTTTAAAAATATATATTGTTGTGTTCCGAAACTTATGTCACTAGTACGATGCAAATATTATAAGATTGAGTCAAAATATTACCGAACAGCATCCAGTAGAACTATCTGTTTGAAACATTTTCTGTTTTGGGTGGTCATTCTCTGGGTTAAATTTTGACGTCGCCAAGGCTGAGGGAGACTGGCCCATATGTGCAAAGGAGTGGGAGGTTGTCATTTTCTGTTGTGACGTTAGGGTCAATGCTATGACCTTGCTACTGTGGCCAGTATTGATACATCACTTCGGGAAATTTCGGAAACGTTGTCGAATTCAGGAACAGTTGCCGAATTCGGAAACAGAAAGATTGCCGAATTTGGCAACGTTCCCGAATTCAGAAACATGCCTATTTGATTTTCAAAGCATGAGCGACATAGGACAAAACACACATTTTGTCACCTGTAGGAAAAACGCCAGGTAGAATTTCCGAATGCTAGGATGAAATACCATAGAAAAGGTGCTGCCACCTGTTGGTACAATAAAATTATATCCGATCGCCAAGACGAACGCCCGATCGCATTTTATGTGAAATAAGGGTGAATTTGGGACTCAAAGTTGTCAAATTCGTAAACCTTTTTTCCGAATGTTCCTGAATTCCACAACGTTTCCGAATTCCGCAATTTCCCGAAGTGACATTGTCTTTGTAACGTCCTGTTTAAACAAACTATATCAGGCCCTCTATTGTCAACAGAAATCCATGGAATGGACAAAATTCCATAAACCACAGAATAAATAGTGCAATGGAAAACAAAGGTAAGAAAACAACTCACCCACAAGGTGAATGTATATTCTTTAGCCCACAAAGCAGAAAGAGTCAGGTGGCAAAAATGACTCACAGTAGAGACACAAACAAAAGTCATGGTGAACACTAATCAATTAGGTGTTTTTAATGCCAAGTAAGCATGTAAAAACTTGCCCATTGTCTTTGTAACGTCATATTGTGACATCATGGCATTACTGTTAATTTGTGACATTGTGAAACTGTAGAAATTCCATGAATGGAATAGAATGCCTATCAAACCTAGGAGTATTAGACTGGTCCAAATCAACAATGGCTGACGTCAAAATTTAACCCAGAGAATGACCACCCAAAACAGAAAATGTTTCAAACAGATAATTCTACTGGATGTTGTTTGCTAATATTTTGAATGAATACTATAATATTCGCATTTTACTAGTGACATAAGTTTCAGAACACAAGAATATATATTTCTCAAAAAATTAAACAAAACGTTCTCAATAGATTAGTTGGGACACACAATAGGCTAGTGGGGAAATGTCCAGGTGGGAAAATGTCTGTAACCGTTTTGAAACCTACATATGATTCATAGTCCTTTCACTCAGATAAAAGTTCACTTACAATGTGACTCAAATCACCCACAACATCAAGTCAAATCATCCACCTAATTGGTGCTATTAATCATAGGATGTCATAAATGATATAGCAAGGTTATATATTTCATATATACGTAGTTCCATTATTAATGCATTTACACCCTAGAGTTGCTAAACATATCCACTATAGTTGTGAGTGTTATGGTTGTGAGAGGAATGGTTTGTGGGTGAAGTGACTATACCTAATCGATTCTGGGATGTTGTTGTTGTAACCGAACAGAAAAAACAACAATTTTTTTTTGTTGCCCTAAAAAAAAAAAAAAAAAAAAATATTGGTGTCCAATAACAAATCCTGCAACAAAAATATTCACACACATTATTTAGGTTATCGTGATGTATTATTGCTAATTACATTAGTTGGTTTATTTGAGGTGAACAACTGATGCCAAGTTTTCTTACATGTACCATATTTAGCAGTTTTTCAGTACAGCTGTAAATTCCATGAATATTGTTCTATGTTAGCACTGGAGCCATTCTGTAACACATGGCAATAAATATGTACGATAATCCCTCCAATACTAGTAATTCAATCACAGGAAGTGAAATTTCCCACCATAAAATCTGCGGGTGATCAGTTTTATTAGAACATGAAGTTGTCAAATGGTTCAAAATTATGCATATAATCCATTATTTCTTTGTAATTTAGTGATTTGTGAGGGTGATCCACCGATTGAATGTTGTCGCCAAAATTGGGGGTGATTGAATTCTGATAGGGGGGTTAATTATTAAAGGGATTACTGTACTATGTTATGAGTGTGTCATCTGAACTATCAAACAGTTACAAGTGAAATTTCATCCACTTGCTGTCCCCCTAAGATGCTGCTTCAGATGGTGTGTGGTTTGAACAACGGTGTCCGAGTATTTCGGCACACTACATTTCTGTAAGAGACATTTTGGCAGGCAGAATTTTGGCATTTCCCAATAGAATAAATATGTTTCTAATATTATTCTATTAACTGTTAATAACATTATTAATATTGCCCACCATTATATTTTTTTTCTTCAGATTTACACAGAGGAAAGATGTGCATGTATTTATGTTCACCCCATGTCAACAGAGAACAAGAATTAAGCTACATGTTGGTCGGAATCTGCCTCTGGAATGAATGAATGAAGAAAACAGCTCTTTAAAGATGGAGGTAGAAATCACTCATCATGTGTCCAATGAAAACCCCAAATTTGATCCCACTGAATCAGCTGAAATGTCGAAGCTGGAAAAAGACCCCCTAGAAAGTGACTTGAATTTGATTGGATGTACCCTGGATGCGATCACTATAGACCAGCATGAGAAGGGTGAACTAGACGTCAGACTTTCCACGAAGACCACCGGCGATGAGGCGTGTGTGGACAAGGCTGGAGAGGTCCAACCTAGTCTTGAGACAACAGATAAAGGGGACCCCATCTTCAATGACATCATGGATAGAGTTGGAAAGCTCCTACAGAAGCAAGAGTCTGAGACTTCTATCGGCAGCTCTAACAGAGATTCGAGTGACGGGCACTCTGTCAGAGTCTCTGACAACTTCAGCTCAATACCATATGGGTTCCAGCCCAGGGCAGCTTATGATCATGGAAAGAAAAATACAGATGTTATGGGAGGTAAAGTAGGAGCAGATTGATATCAATGTTTTTATGCCACACTTCATACTCGAGTTGAATTTGGATGCCATGTTGACTTTAGTCAAAGTGTCATTTATTTGCATTGTCCTTCTGTCCATAACACTTAAGCCAGTGATCTCGATTGGGCGATATCTTGTGTTATGCTCAAGTGATCTTCTCGAATGTTCACAGGTGTGTTTATTGTTGACCTGAAGAAGTGTATAGATTCAGCGGTCAAAGGACACATTACATGGAAAAACATACATTTGTAGTGATTTTCAGTTCACAGAAATGTTGACCGTTTGACTGCAAAGAGGTCAAATTAATTGAGTGTCAAAAGGTCAAAGGTCAGCTTCATGAAGGCCATAAATCATTATACTATTTGAAAATAATCATGTTTTAAAGTGATCGTAAACCCTCAAGTAAAGTTTCCATCAAATGAAAGACCATTGCGTACAGTGTCGGAAAATATTTTTTAATTTTTTTTTATGATTTAATTACACAGAGTAAACTGCAATTAAAGCATAGTATTCTATGGTGGTCTGTTGCAATCATATTTAGGTCCAGTGACGTCACACTGCCTTAATACATATATTAAGGTATGTATACTTTGAGTTTCAAAACAGACTCACTGTTCCAATGTGCATGTTCCAAAATCGGGGAAATTAAATGCAAGATTCAAATTGACTTGACATTCATGAGTCACCATCTCCCAGATTTTGGTGAAACATGCACATTGGAACAGTGAGTCTGTGTTGAAACTCAAAGTACAGGCGCCGCGGAGCATATTCAAAAGTGGGGGGGCTGACCCCTATCTCGACCATAAAGTGGGGGGGCTGAAGTCGCCCCTAGATAGGGCTTATAACATTACAGCTCCGAAAAGTGGGGGGGCTAAAGCCCCCCCAGCCCCCCCGGCTCCGCGGCCCCTGAAGTATACATGCCTTAAGCTTGAATCAAGCATTGGAAAGTGCATACAAAGTTTGAAATATGTGTATTAAGGCAGTGTGACGTCACTGGACCTAAATATGATTGCAACAGACCACCATAGAATACCATGCTTTAATTGCAGTTTACTCTGTGTAATAAAATCGTAAAAAATTACAATAAATATTTTCCCACACTGTTTGCAATGGTCTTTCATTTGATGGAAACTTTACTTGAGGGTTTACGATCACTTTAAGGTATGCTTTATTGATGTTGACAGTTCACTGAATACTTTGGAATATTATGATGACCCTGTAACTGCCAAGAGGTCAAATTATTTGGGGGTCAAAGGTCAACTCCATGATGACTTTAAAAATAGGGTCTATCTTATATGGCGCACGTGGTGGGTGCACAAGCATGCCAGGGCAGAGCATCCATTTCCTTTAGACCGATCTGATTTTTTTCTTCTTTATTGTGTCCATCGATCTGTACATCTGTCCGTCTGTACATCTTTACATAGATGTACATGAGCGAGATATATATGCAGAACAGTTCCACTGATGAATTCCGAATTTCCTATGTTTACTTACCTACTCAAGTTTATGATCATTAAAAAAAGAAAAATAATAATTTTTTTTTAATATTTTTTATTCGGTCCATTAGCAGGGTATGAAATAGACAAACAAATTCTAGTTGCCCATCGTCAAGCACGGGCAACCAACACATCCAAATGCATTGCAATTTGGACAGAATTTGGTTGCCCAAAGGAAATTTAGGTTGCCCCGGGCAAAGGGCTATGTCGCACCCTGATTAGTCAAGAGTCAGTCTCTGGTATGTCACATATACATTTCACAGGAATGAGATATACTGTAGCAGTATTGCAGAAATACAGCGAGGTAAGCCTCACAAACTGCAATATTTACAGGCTTACTACAATTTGCCTTGTTCTATTTCAGTTGCATATAATGGCAGGACGCGGCAGTTTGTCATTCTGGATGCCAAAGGAATTACCACGTGGAACAGGAGTATGGTGGAAACTAAAGGTTGGGCTCTTTTTCCCATAATGCATTAATACAGAAAGTAATGTTGGATAATTTCAGAGGTGTCTCTCTAGCTTACCCCACCATTCACATTATGAAACCCCTGGAAGGAAATTTTCCCTTGAACATGTTGAAGTGTATTTACTTTTCACTGAAGTAATATACATGTAGGTTGACTTACAATGGAGCAAGATTCAACATGATGTCCGTGTTTTTCATGTGTAAGTCATAGAAGATGAGATATTCATTTGCAGTGTATGATAATGTTGCACTGTCTTAGTTTCATGATATTCATTTGTCTTGAAATCATCAGGCATTTTGTTATCTGCATGTGTCTGGTTAAATATCACCAGATATTTACCCTGACCTTTTTAATGCCTAATACTGGTATCGAGATGTTTCAGCCAATCAGAAACATAGCTCTATTACACACAAATCTGCCAAGTGAAATCTCAGTCATATCTCTTTGAAAATGACAATTTGAATCCCCGTGTGAGAAATGAACATCTAACACACCAGACACTAAGTCACAGCAAAACATTTTGATCTTTGGCATGGGACAAGGCAGGGTTAGATCTAGGGTCTCACAGCGTCCGTAAAACGGACACAGGTACAAAATCAAATGAATTAAAAATGAATATGTTTTTGCAAAATATCAAATGATTTTTTTCAAAAATCAAATGATGATTTTTTACGATGTTTGAAAGCCGTAAACCTGGACGAGTGTGTGTCAACTCGCGTTAGACAACTTATGGCAAGGGAGACAACTATGCATCTATCCGTTGATAAGCTTGGCCACTGACTGGGGGCGCGATAGTTTTCGTTCTCCAGGGAGAGATACTATGAATGAAGTCGGAAATATGTACGTCTGCGAGTGTCTGGAGAGCTAGGCAGCGTGTGCGTTCTCGCGTTGTCCGTCATAGTGGGACAGAAAGGTCGGTCTGGGGGAAAATATGAAGGGTAGCGGCCGCACAAGAGGATGCGGTGTGTTGGCTGGACATTTGAAAAAAAACTAAAGGAAGATGAAGGGTCTGACTGCCACAAAGTCGACGTTCTCTTTGCTCGATGCTGTGCTGCCGGTATTGAAAACACAGGTCAAGCAGATGTTGAACACGACATGGAAAATGATGCAGACATCGAAGCTGGGACAAATTATGTTCAACCCGTTGAGGCAGTCGAGGTGGGAAGAGAATCAGCTTCGAATGATATACAGCATGGTATAAAAATACTGTACAGAGGAATCTATTCAATAGAAATTTTGAAAGCAGCAGCTGAAAATAATTTTAAAAGCAGATGATCAGATTAAACAAGAAGTAAAATGTGCATGATATCGACAAGACATGCATCAAGGGTCCCAGAATTTCTCGGCGCCTAGACGGCCCCTGAGCCCTAGTCTAATCAGCAAAAAGGTTAGTTGTTATTAGTTTAGTCAAAGTTGACATCATGGTATAGTATCAATCTGACAGCACGTGGAAGTAAATGATCTGGAAATTCATGCAGCAAGTCCCTGCTCAACTTTGTCATTTTGAAACACAAGCAAGATCAGCCTGAATGTGGTGAAAATTTGGAAAAAAAGAAGTAAATTGTTCATTATCTACAGGTATCTGACAAGACATTTAAATAGCCAGAAATGGGCTCAAATGCTCCTGAGAGCATCTAAGACCCCAGAGCTTCAAGGGGCCTAGGCGGCCCCTGGACCCCGGCCTGTAAGCTACGCCTCGCTGCGATCGGCATTATTTTTTTCAAATAAGGACACGACTTCAAATTCCTGGATATAACCCTGCAAGGGATGTTACATACAGATGTCATAACAAAATTTAGACTGGTCAGCTATCAACAACTAGATAGGCTATATACATCTAGATTCAAATCGCTCTGGGAAAAGGAGGTTTCTGTGCACTGTATTCATATATGGGAGAAACAAGCCCAGGGAAATCTGAGTCGATAATTTGATTATCCCTCGACGCCTGAAGGGCTAAATTATTATATTATATTATTGGGGTCTGGCTGTCCGTGCATGCGTGCGTGTGTCTGTCCTTCTGACTTCATTTCCAGACAATGACTTCTGAAAAACTGAACGGATTCTTTTCGGATTTGATATGTTGGTACCTTGCCTCAAGATCTTACTTGGGTTTATTTTTCGTGCCAATCCGCCTGTAGGTGGCACTACCTGGGGGTCAAGTTAAAATTTTGTATCTGGACGATAACTTTTGAAAACCTGAATGGATTCTTTCTGGATGTCGTATGTGGGTACAGTGCCTCAAGATCTCACTTGGGATTGTTTTCCACGCTGATCCGCTTATAGGTGGCACCACCTGGGGGCAAAATAAAAATTTTGTTTTCATACAATAACTTCTGAAAACCTGGCCGGATTAGGACAAATTCAGTAATTGTGGGTACCTTGCCACTGAATGTCACTTGCGATTGCTCTCTATGCCGGATACTGAACATGATGGTTCCAAGCCAAATCAATTGCTTCAACAACGGGGGAATTCAACCGTGCGGGTTTTCATTTGACTGAGTTTGCGTATTTAGTTAGATGGACATGTTGCACACAAAATGAAAAAGGCATTCATGGCAGCTGAGTTCAGAGATTTTTTGCTGGTACATTTTTTTATGGATTGACTATTTTATAACACTTGTGTCAATAATATCGAGCTAACCGTGCAATTATTACACGTTTTTGCATGGTTGTGTGAAATCAACACCCGTCAAGTACAGGTGTTCATTGGGAGATTCCAATTCACAAGTCGGATGATGAAAGGGACGTCTGCTTTCATACAAGTAACAATCGAATAAAACAAACAAATAAATTACAAGATGAAATTTCTTTCTCAAGTTTAACTACTGTTTCCATCGTGAAATTGATTTAACAAAGCGACACAAATAGACATATATCCACGTGATTTTCACACAGCTGACCGTATCACTCTCCATTTGAGAGACCGCATAAACTCATCCACTGACATTGGCACGATGCCAACCGAGACGGAAGCATCAGTGGAGTTTTTTCAAGAAAGGGGAGGAAAGTTGTCAAAGTTTAAAATATGTTTTCAATTTTTCATTATAATCTTTGTTGATAATGAGTTTGGGTAGTGCAATAGAATAGAAATAATGTTTTCATAGGTCTGCTCAATGGTTATTTTACGCACGGTTAGTGTGGGAAAGTTTATAAATGTTAGGGCGCGGGCTTTGCCCTTGCTGGAATATGACAATATGATAAGTTTCAAAGAGGCATCTGGAAATATTCCAGTACAAAGTTAGCTCTTTAACTTGGTTTCACTTGGTGACCTCACCAAACTCATTATCAGAAAATCCCAAATCATAAGTACAAGATCTCTTCAACCATTTGCAAAATTTTGAGCACTTTCTGCTCCTAAAACTGACCCTAGACTATTTGTGCTCCCCTTAAGTGTAATATACCATATGTTTCAGTTGAGAGAGCAATGTGCTATCCAAAATATGAGTACAGGATGATTACAGACCTGGTGTATGCGAGAAAATACAACTGTTACTTTGCTCTGGGCAAGGACTTCTCATTAAAGGTGAGTATAGTGGGATTAGAAGTAGTTCTCTTATCAGGGCTCTCCAGTTTGAAGGTAAAACGCTCATTTTTCTCTAAATCACTTTAAGAGTATGAAAAAATTTGCAGTTTTTGTCAGTTGTGCATATATATTGCATATGTTAACACATTTTTGCCACAGCATATCACGTTGGGCACACCGGTTCTCGTCAGATAACCAAAGTTAAGCAGCGTTGAGTCCGGTCAATAGATTACTTTATATCTCCTGCTGTAGATGGACAACAATTTCTTTCCTGCACATATACCCTTCATGTCCTTCCAAAAATATTGGAGTTTATTTCAAAAAACTGCAAATTTGTGCATATTCTTAAAGCTATTAAAGAAAAGCAACATTCCTTAACTCTAAACTGGAGAGCCCTCATTTCCCCGATCTGCTTATGCATGTTATTTGTATTCACAAGTGCGTCATTAGGCGGGTCATTGTTGTGCGAAGAACCCCTTCTCAACATCAAACTGTATGTTATTTTTAGGGATCTCCTGATCCCTCTATTAGGAGATCCATCTATGAGTCTTGAAGGATTTGCACAGATTTGGCGTTGTAGGGTTATCCTAAGTACAGCCAAGTCCACATCCACCCTTGGAAATAAGGAATTTGTTGAAGTTTATTTCAACTTTTTTACACCAAGATGATGTGATACTTAATTAAATCTTTTCTATGTTTGTTTTTTAGAATTGTTTTAATGTTTTGTGTCATTTATTAGCAATTAATTCGTCGAGGAAATCACTGCGCATGCGAGGCCATTATTAAAAGCATTCACGTTGCCAGCAACTTCAGAAATGTGTATCATTTGAAAACATCCTGCCTTTGCCTCTACCTATTATTTCATGACATAATGCTGAGTTAAAGTGATACAGACTCTTGAGAAAGACGCTTTCTAATTCTAGATATATTTTACTTATGTCAGAATGTGACTTTCCTTTATCAGAAAGATTTGCTGAGTACACAAATCTTTTATTCAACAGCTATGATGTGAAATTGCAATGAAACTGGCCTAGCATATTATGGGATGGTTTAGTATAATAGTCCAACCTCGTTCCCAGGAACTTACTATGATGTCTGTCTATCCATCAGTCCATCAACGTTTATCTGCAGAACTTTGGTGATAGCTTCCTGTATGGTGAACCCCAAGGCTTTAAATTAATTCCCAAAACGTGTTACTTCAGGCTCAGGGAGTTTAATTGTTCAGCAAGTAGGCCAGTAAGTTTCTGGAGGTTGAGCAGATTCAAGATGTGGCAGAGGCAGTGGCATTTTATTTTTTGAGGCAGGCATTCAAGTGTATCTTTAATTTGAAAACATACTTCTTTACTTTACTTACATACTTGAGTTGCTTCTCAATTTACACTTTATTGTGATATATTAGAGGTGACCATGAGCGGCATGTCTGAAAATGGATTAGAGGAACTATAACCGAGAGAATCGAGATATTACCTCTCTAACCACTTCTAAGATGGCCTTAGATCCATGGGCTAATGGCCTGCAACAAATCTGTGGTTGGAAAAAACACTTTGGGTCCAGTTTCCAACAGTTACCATGCAACCAACCAACATTGTAGTATATATTTTGGCAAAAAATCGCAGCGTACATCGGTTTCAATGAAATTATATCCAACTATTTTGTTCCATTCTGGTGGTTTAATTACACCACGCATGCATGTGTGCTAAACCTAAAGTAAAAATCCACCATCTTGTCAGGCAGTCGAGCGGTATAAAATGAAACGTTGAAAATGAAACAATACCCAAGCATCATCAGATTACTAAGGTATGTGGTTTTCGCCTTTTGGTTGACTAATCCAGGAAGAAAATCTGTGTTTTATGTGTTTCAAGCTGTCAGTCAGGTTGTTGTTGTTTCTTTCACTTCCTGTGATTGAATTATTGGAGAATATATCATATTGAGCTCTGCTTCGAATTCCTCAGCTTCACAGTGCACACAAGCTCTGCTTCCCCAGCTTCACAGTGTACACGAGCTCTGCTTCTCCATCTTCACAGTGTACACGAGCTCTGCTTCCCCATCTTCACAGTGTACACGAGCTCTGCTTCCCCATCTTCACAGTGTACACAAGCTCTGCTTCCCCATCTTCACAGTGTACACGAGCTCTGCTTCCCCATCTTCACAGTGTACACGAGCTCTGCTTCCCCATCTTCACGGTGTACACGAGCTCTGCTTCCCCATCTTCACGGTGTACAAGAGCTCTGCTTCCCCAGCTTCACAGTGTACACGAGCTCTGCTTCCCCATCTTCACAGTGTACACGAGCTCTGCTTCCCCATCTTCACAGTGTACACGAGCTCTGCTTCCCCAGCTTCACAGTGTACATGAGCTCTGCTTCCCCATCTTCACAGTGTACACAAGCTCTGCTTCCCCACAGTGTACACAAGCTCTGCTTCCCCAGCTTCACAGTGTACATGAGCTCTGCTTCCCCATCTTCACAGTGTACACGAGCTCTGCTTCCCCAGCTTCACAGTGTACACGAGCTCTACTTCCCCATCTTCACAGTGTACACGAGCTCTGCTTCCCCATCTTCACAGTGTACACGAGCTCTGCTTCCCCAGCTTCACAGTGTACACGAGCTCTGCTTCCCCATCTTCACAGTGTACACGAGCTCTGCTTCCCCATCTTCACAGTGTACACGAGCTCTGCTTCCCCAGCTTCACAGTGTACACGAAGCAGAGCTCTGCTTCCCCATCTTCACAGTGTACACGAGCTCTGCTTCTCCATCTTCACAGTGTACACGAGCTCTGCTTCCCCAGCTTCACAGTGTACATGACCTCTGCTTCCCCAGCTTCACAGTGTATATGAATTCATGACGTGGAAGTGCATATCTGACAGCATTTACACCTACATATGATTTGTACTGAACATTTTACTGCATATGATTTACAGGTACTGAACAGAGATTTTGAGGAGACGTGCTCAGTGAGCGCTAATCTCCGGTCCGTTCTCTTCATGGTTTTTAACCCTGCCAGAGATGAACTCATCACAGGCGGAGTTGGAGGCACCAAGGTAACAAAAGTACACAGAAGCTCTGCTTCTGAGGGTTCCTTTCTATTAGTATTACCAAGGAGTGAGTTTTGAGTATATCCACCAGAAAGTACAGTAATTCTATGCTTCAACTGTTTTGCATTCATTGCATCTGAACCCTTTACCTGATCCACTCACCATTAAACCAGACTTAAAAATGGTACCGGTAGATGTACGTTTGAACCCAGTCTTCATGCAATTTTGACTGATTGTAGGACACTAAACCTTTCCTAAAAATAATTTCGCTGCAGCGACCACATGAATGAGATGTAGATGACTTCATCGACATAACTTGATGCATTTTCACACCATGAAACCAGGAGTAGTTTCTTCATGTCAGTCTTACAATGACCATTAAATCATTGTCCTATGACGACATATAGGCAAACGGCTACTGCTTGTATCGATAGACTATAGTATGAGCCTGGCAACTAGTTGTAAAGCAGTGGCCACACACAAAGTATTTTTGAAGTTTGTTTGATGTTTTTTTCCCCTCTACAGTCAGCATACCCTATTTCTTCTAATTATTTGAACAGCATTTTTAGACTTAGAAGCAGAAAAAAACATCTTTATTTCAACTGAGGCTAAGAACTGTGGCATGGATATGTTATTTATCCCAAAAACTGAAAATATAGCTGGTAAAATTTGTAGAATGTCAGCAGAATTTTTCTCCACAGATGCCTGAAGTTGAGTTTTGCCGTCTGAATAATTAAAAGAAATAGGGTAACTGACATTGTGGTGAAACACTGACTATGTGATTTTCAAGAAAGATGGATGTTTGGATTATTTCATTGCATAACCGACAGATTACCTGACAAGGATTTTGAGCAATCTTCTGGTTCAATCCTGAATGATTGACAGCCAGAAAGTATTGTGAATCTGACAGTTTTCTTGTTGTATACCAGAAAAGTATGGTATTCGCTATTATCCTGCTTCAGACAAAAAATCGAGTGATCACAGTCATAGTGGCCCGATATTTTTTCATCTCGCCCAATATAAGTCTTACTGACTGACACTTCGCCCAATATAAATCATACTGACGGACACCTCGCCCAATATAAGTCTTACTGACTGACACTTCGCCCAATATAAGTCTTACTGACTGACACCTCACCCAATATAAGTCTTACTGACTGATGCCTAGCCCAATATAAGTCTTACTGACTGACACTTCGCCCAATATAAGTCATACTGACTGACACCTCGCCCAATATAAGTCTTACTGACTGACACTTCGCCCAATATAAGTCTTACTGACTGACACCTCACCCAATATAAGTCTTACTGACTGATGCCTAGCCCAATATAAGTCTTACTGACTGACACTTCGCCAAATATAAGTCTTACTGACACCTCGCCCAATATAAGTCTTACTGACTGACACCTCGCCCAATATAAGTCTTACTGACTGACACCTCGCCCAATATAAGTCTTACTGACTGGCAATTCGCCCAATTAATATAAGTCATACTGACTGACACCTCGCCTAATATAAGTCTTACTGACTGACACCTCGCCCAATATAAAGTCTTACTGACTGACATCTCGCCCAATATAAGTCTTACTGACCGACACCTCGCCCAATATGTCTTACTCACTGACACCTCGCCCAATATAAGTCTTACTCACTGACACTTCGCCCAATATAAGTCTGACTGACACTGCTCCCAATATTAGTCTTACTGACTGACCCCTCGCTAAATATAAGTCTTACTGACTGACACCTCGCCCAGTATAAGTCTTACTGACTGACACCTCGCCAAATATAAAGTCTTACTGACTGAACCCTCGCCCAATATAAGTCTCACTGACTGACACCTCGCCCAATATAAGTCTTACTGACTGACACCTCGCCCAATATAAATCTTATTGAGCCCATATATTCTGTATTGGGTCACTGACACACCATGTAACTAATAATATTCACTGCAAAGAATTAAAAATATTCACACAAACCTTTCACATGTGTGGGTGAATATAGTTGACGAATATATCGGTGAATTATTTTTCTAAGCAACGTGGGGGAAATTCAATTGAAAAATGTTGATTTTTCCAGCTTTTTTGTGACATGGTTTTATTGCAAAATATTCTACCCCTTTTAGCGCTAATGTGTGTTAAATCAAATAGAAAATTTAAAGTCTCTTCGCCGCACCTGAACTCATTAGTGTTGTGTCCCACTGATCAGATATGATGTGGGGCTGATGGTGCCAAGCTGTATTTTCCCTGCCATATCCATGGTCTGTCATATAAGTTAAAACATGTTGAAGGTGAATATAACATGTGTGTTGAATTTATCCACATACAGATCTGGATTTTCCACAAGGTGGCCTCAGTGTTCCAGGAGATCAGACCAATGGCAAACTACAGGCTCACATTGAAGTAAGTATATCAATCCTACATTAACTCTTTGCGAGGGTTGATGCTACTATTTCCCCAAAGAGGGTTAATGCTACTATTGCCCCATAATAATGCCATTTGACACCCCATTCCATTCCATAAGGACACCATTTGATGCCTCAAACAAATTAAAAAAATTCTTAGTTTAACTCGCTAACAATTATGTCAAGCAGTATTAAATATGCTAAATCATTTATCCTTTTCCATGTGAAGGTTTTCATGGGGCAAAGAGTTAGGAGGAGAGCCTGGTCTTAAGCATGTGAATCTCAGTAAAAATCAGTTTTGGGATTTTAACGTTTTTGGTTCTCCAAACCTATAATTTTCATTTGGATTTGTTATACCCCCCGACACGTAGTGTAGGGGGCGTATACTGGTTTCAGCTTGTCCGTGCGTCCGTCCGTCCGTCCGTCCGTCCGTACGGATGTCCGTACGTCCGTCCGTAACATTTCGTTTCCGGAGCATAACTTGACAACCGCCAGTTGGATTCCTCTCAAATTTGGTATGCAGCTACCATACCATGAGACCTCGCTTGGGATTGCGTTTGGCGCATGTGCGTCTACAGGTGGCGCCACCTAGGGTCATTCCGTAACATTTCGTTTCCGGAGCATAACTTGACAACCGCTACTTGGATTCCTCTCAAATTTGGTATGTAGCTACCTTACCATGAGACCTCGCTTGGGATTGCGTTTGGCGCATGTGCGTCTACAGGTGGCGCCACCTATGGTCAAAAGTTTCTCATGTCAGTCCGTAACATTTCGTTTCCGGAGCATAACTTGACAACCGCTACTTGGATTCCTTTCAAATTTGGTATGCAGCTGCCATACCATGAGACCTCGCTTGGGATTGCGTTTGGCGCATGTGCGTCTACAGGTGGCGCCACCTAGGGTCAAAAGTTTCTCAAGTCAGTTCGTAACATTTCGTTTCCGGAGCATAACTTGACAACCGCCAGTTGGATTACTCTCAGATTTGGTATGCAGCTACCATACCATGAGACCTTGCTTGGGATTGCGTTTGGCGCATGTGCGTATACAGGTGGCGCCACCTAGGGTCATTCCGTAACATTTCGTTTCCGGAGCATAATTTGACAACCGCTACTTGGATTCCTCTCAAATTTGGTATGTAGCTACCTTACCATGAGACCTCGCTTGGGATTGCGTTTGGCGCATGTGCGTCTACAGGTGGCGCCACCTATGGTCAAAAGTTTCTCATGTCAGTCCGTAACATTTCGTTTCCGGAGCATAACTTGACAACCGCTACTTGGATTCCTTTCAAATTTGGTATGCAGCTGCCATACCATGAGACCTCGCTTGGGATTGCGTTTGGCGCATGTGCGTCTACAGGTGGCGCCACCTAGGGTCAAAAGTTTCTCAAGTCAGTTCGTAACATTTCGTTTCCGGAGCATAACTTGACAACCGCTACTTGGATTCCTCTCAAATTTGGTATGTAGCTACCTTACCATGAGACCTCGCTTGGGATTGCGTTTGGCGCATGTGCATCTACAGGTGGCGCCACCTAGGGTCAAAACTTTTTCTTGTCGGTCCGTAACATTTCGTTTCCGGAGCATAACTTGACAACAGCTAATTGGATTCCTCTCAGATTTGGTATGTAGCTACCTTACCATGAGACCTTGCTTGGGATTGCGTTTGGCGCATGTGCGTCTACAGGTGGCGCCACCTATGGGCAGAATTTTCTCAGTTGGTCCATAACATTCCATTTCTGGAGCATAACTTGACAACGGCTGATTAGATTCTTCTCAAATTTTGTATGTAGCTGCCATACCATGAGACCTAGCTCAGGATGTTGCATATGCGTCTACAGGTAGTAAGTTTAATATTTCACTTCCCATTTACTTCCTTTTCCTCTTCAATATGGTTATCCAGATGACAGTAATTCGCCTATCTGTTGCAACAGCCCATTTCAAGTCTACATTCTCAACAATCATTATTAACATCAATTTTCTGAACAATCCATTAAACTCATCTGAGTATCGTCACGACACATGCATAGACAATCCGTTAACCGCACTCCAACCGAGCGAGGTCTCATTGTCAACTAGTTACATACTGTGCCGCCACTCATAACATGTATACTTATATTCCTCTACAAATACTCGTCAATTCCTATCAAATGTGCATCGGGGGGTATCTTGTAAGCATGCTTACTGATGATTTTCACTGCCACAATCCCATTCAGCTTACTCGTGAAACGTTAACCACCCCCTTGTATCTATGCCCTTACGGGGGGTATCTTGTAAGCAGCCTTACTGATCATTTTGATCAAATGTGTGCATCCCTCAGACTATGCTCTAGTTGTTTTTGTCAAGTAATATCTTTAAACTAGAATGTGTTTATCATGTTTTGTCTTGATATATATGTTTAATATTATGTATTTATTACTGTTTGAATGGCTTTATATCGAAATGCGTTTTCGCGGTGGTTCTTTGTCTGTCTGTAACAATCAGTCAGTGTTCGCACGAGGCATCCAACATGATCCAAGCACTAGAGCACCATGATTGGACATAATACCAGGGATTCATACAAGTCGCTTTTTACCACCGAATACCGGTGGTAAAAAAAATTTGAAAACTCAATTCGTATGGCAAGAAACTCAATTGCTTTCGTTTTACTGGACAAATACTCAATTTTTCGTGGAAAACTCAATTCGCCAGACATGGTCAAAGTTAATTTGACAGCCCCAAATTACGAAATAAACTCAATCGAATGACGATCTTACCGTGAAAACGACACTAACAGGCACCGAGAGTGTGCCACCACGTGTGGTGGTGGTGTTGTTAACGCCTTCGAGTATACTGATCAGAGCGCCGCGTAGCGGCAGACACAATTGCTTGCATACATTATTTCCGGAACCCTCAAACGTTTAGTGTGTGGCAGTCTGCATTCGTACTGCCGAGGGTTTCCAGTCTATCACTAAAGTTTGACAACAGGGACTGCCGCCCAAAAGTTTTTATCGGTCATCTGTCGCCGTAAAAGTTATTTTTTTCTTCAACTTCAAACAGACCCTGTGTAGTTGTTGTTGTCATCTTTAAAATCGCGTAGGTCGTCAATTTGTCCGCCAGAGTTGCAAGTTTCAGAAATGAAATACAAAACGAAAGAAAAATCTGCCCTCGCGTTGTTGTTAGTTGAAAACTTTTTGTAACTTACTTCCCTATTTTGAAAGTGAACTCTTCCAATTCGATTCATCGAGAAGGCTTGTGGGCTTACAACACCGGGTCAGTAGAAGTTTCCATTACCGTAATAGGGTTGACAGCCGACAGTCTTGCGCTTTGCAGAGCCACGTGCCTGCAGTCAGTCGACCATTTTTCCCGGCTAAATCTGGACCGTGATGCCGACGTTCGGTCCATTCAGTATCCATCAAGCACGAAGTAAAAAGTGAAATGTCCAGCGATGTCAAAGATTGAAAATACATCAAGACTAAACGTCTAAATTTCACATGACTTGCACAAACCAAGACCTGCAATCATGATCGGGTTGTATTTTTGTAAAGTACATTGACTGGTCTACGGTACAACTTCACTCGTGAGATGTCAGTGCGACTGACGCTGCGATGAGACCAGGCTGCATATTTTATCTTTGTCTGCTCCATAAAGTTGACTCCTCGTTGATTATAAACAATAAATTTTCATAGTTGGAAGAGTAATGGAAAACCATACTTTAAATACGAGGTGACCTCCAGAACTGGATTTTGAAAAACTTAACAGGACTCAGCACTCAAGAAATTTGCTTAAAAAATTTAACATTGAGTAAATGTGACCATCCAAAATATTCGGTAGTTTTCAGAAAATTTAGACTTTAGAACTTGGCAGATCTGTCTCATGTAAAAACTTTATTACACTTTAATTCAGTAACAATCTGCAGAGGCTGTGTTTGGTGCAGTTAGCTGCAGACAAGAGGGCATGTTTCCTGGTTCGATCGTTTGCTGTTCTGAACAATTACTGCTTGATTTCTCCCTCCGATTTCATTCGTGATATAGATCCCCATGTCCATTGTTATTCAGACTGATCTTGTGGTATATGGTACATGTAAATACTTTTATACTTCATTCGATGAAAACTTTGGCTGAAGACGCGCTGAATAAAATGAGTTTTATTGAATTTGGATATTGGGTAGATGAAAATGTTTTGTCAAAAATAACCCCTGCTC
This sequence comes from Hanleya hanleyi, assembly GCA_036873755.1. Classification (NCBI taxonomy): domain Eukaryota; kingdom Metazoa; phylum Mollusca; class Polyplacophora; order Lepidopleurida; family Hanleyidae; genus Hanleya; species Hanleya hanleyi. Next base: position 490 of record JAVTVY010056839.1, on the reverse strand, counting down.
ATAGTATAATATATTGACCATATTAAAACACACCAACAACATCCTGTGCATGGTGGTGGTTGAAATATTTGAGAACTGAATACCAATAGGTAAATCGGTGGTAAAAATTTTTGAAAACTCAATTGCAATCTTTGAATCGGTGGTAAAAAAATTTGAAAACTCAATTTCACCATTGTGAAAACTCAATTTTGAGTAATATTGAGTTTTCGGTGGTAAAATTTTTGACTTGTATGAATCCCTGAATACAGATAAAAACGCCCCAAGTGACCAACAGGCCAAGCCTGATTAAATGAGTGTAACATTGATCAAGACTGATTAAATGAGTGTAACATTAATTAAGATTGATTAAATGAATGTAACATTGATCAAGGTTGATTAAATGTGTGTAATGTTGATCACAACATGTTGATTTTGATTCTGCTCCGTCCAGGTCAGAACTGAGCGATGTTGGAGGGAGTTGGGTAAAGCGTGTAGAGTTGGATCAGCATCT
>JAVTVY010056838.1:0-31414 GCA_036873755.1 Hanleya hanleyi | reverse complement strand
CCTAGAACTTGCTTTTTCACAAGTCCAGGTTTAAACCCTAAATGCTCGCAGAATCCTAAATCCTAACGTATCGGTTGATACACTGGCTCGCGAGAATGGTAGTACATCAGTCTTATTGATTTTTATATGGCACATATATGTTAAATGAAGTATGTGCCGATTGACATGCACTTCTGCCATCTGTCATTGTTTATATTGCATTATCATGCTGTTGGTTTCTGTACCCGCCTCCAGGTAGGCGTCTTTGTATGATACATTCCACTCTATATTTTTCCGTCATGTGTTTAAACTGTAGGGAATTGAACAATTTTGTAACCGTTTCACTCACGCGTGGCAGGGCTGAGGATATTTGTCAATCTGCACACCTTGGACAGGTATATTGTAGTTTGGACCTTCACACGAAAGTTATGCGTTTATACGCCGGTTGTATTTTTCGTTGAATTGTTAAATTGTAGTAAATATAGGTCGCTGTATTTTATCCTATTGTACGGCCTCTTGAAAGGGATATTGGAAGGTGTTTTGTGGATCCTTTTTCGGTGTCGCTTTAAAAACTGCGTATGGAGGTCGGTGATAAATTGAACGATGTGATGCCTTAACATGAACTGAGTGACATTTAAAATAACCGGCAGAGTGATCCGACGTTGAAAACTATTCACAATGAATGTAGGTAGATTTCATTTAAGACGTGCTTTATTATCTGTCTGTATTCTAGCTCTGGTTGGATTCATTTTAATTCAGTTCGTTCCACTGACGCATATCGCAAACGGCCTGATATCTGTCTCACCGACAATAGGCACAGCAGTGGGCAAGATCCCTCAAGTACGAAGAGGAATTGTGAAAAAGGACGATCACGGGAGAGAAGTCGTACAAGGAGAAATTCCCGTTCGAAAGGTACCGGTAGATGGCGCTGCTTCGATTTCCAGAAGCACCACAAAGACCATTGGAGAAACTGATGTCTGGGATACCGAAAGTGGTAGGGACAGAATTGTCGAACAAATGAAGTACGTACCAAAGAGTTATCAGAAAGAAAGTCATTTGAACAAAACTGGTCAAAAAATCATATATCTTCATGGGGGAATAGGTGATTTCGGCGCCCGTCTCGGCGAAGAGGAATTCCAAAGACAAAACTGTCCAGTGAAAAATTGTTTCCTAAGTGAAGAGGACAGATTTGCTAAAGAGGCAGATGCAATGATATTCCGACAGATGCTTGATGGCAGTGTCATGCGATCAAGACCAAAACCATCGCAAATCTGGATATTTTACGCTTTGGAGAGTCCTTATTCATTGCCTGATTACAACGGCATCACTAACGCGATTAACTGGACCGCCACGTATAGGCGCCATTCCACCATTGTTACGCCATACGCCAAGTGGGTGACGCTCTCTCCTCCAAAACAGGCTCCGGGTGAGGGTGGGATAAATTACGCCGCTGGAAAAAGCAAACAGGTGGCTTGGTTCGTCTCAAACTGCGGTGCCAACAACAACAGATTGGAATACGCGAAGGAACTTGGGAAACATATAGATGTGGATATCATCGGGGCCTGTGGTAGGGATCACTGCCCCCGTGAAAGGGACGACTGCTGGAAAATGCTCGACGACGACTATAAGTTTTACCTCGCCTTCGAGAACTCCAACTGTAGAGACTATATAACTGAAAAATTCTTTATGAATGGTCTTGGGTAAGTTTATCTCGCACCAACGTCGCCCGTTCATGGTGAAACAATTATAGTATAATACCCATAAGTTAAGGCACGTTTTCCCCGCAACGGCACCACTGCGATACCATGCATGGCTGGTCTCACGAATTAATCAATGAAGGTCAAATTACTCATGCTATTTCGTGATTATTCAGGTCTCCTTCCTACACAGTTAGAGAGAACATCTCACCTGTATGGCTTCTCATGTGAATGGCTTCTCACCTGTATGGCTTCTCACATCTATGGCATCTCACCTGTATGGCTTCTCATTCGTATGGCATCTCTCCTGTATGGCTTCTCTCATATGGCTTTTCATCCGTATGACATCTCATCTATATGGCTGCTCACCTGTATAACTCATCTGTATGACGTCTTACCTGTATGGATTCTCACTCGTATGCCATCTCACCTGTATGGCCTCTCATCAGTATGACTTCTCACCTGTGTGGCTTCTCACCTGTATGACTCCCCATCTGTATGGCTTCTCACCTGTATGACTTCTCACCTGTATGGCTTCTCATCTGTATGGCTTCCCACCTGTATGGCTTATCACCTGTATGACTCCTCATCTGTATGGCTTCTTACATGTATGACATCTCACCTGTATGAATCCTCATCTGTATGGCTTCCCACCTGTATGACTCCTCATCTGTATGGCTTCTCACCTGTGTGGCTTCTCGTCGGTATGGCATCTCACCTGTATGGCATCTCACCTGTGACATTTCACCTGTATGACTTCTCACCAGAAAAGTATCTCACCAGTATCGGTCCTTTCGGGACTATTATTATTCGTGTGGGTGACGTATTCCAGAATTCTTCTGTTATTATTCTTTTCAAACACCGGCATCTACGCTGCAGAGTTAATATCATTTGCAGTAATTTGGAGATTACGAGAAAACTCTTCTGAAGATAGTTTGTCGTCGTATTCAGTTTGATTTATCTTTTCTCCTCATAATAATAGTGTGACCTTCGATGAAATGAATACTCTTTCATTTAGGTCCATCGTGCATTGTTTCATTTGGCTAATTTGACCTTCATATGGGTTCATTTGGGTAATTCGTTTGACCCTGCCAGGCGGACCGTAAATGGTTGTGTGTCCACTCACGTACCGTTACGGAAAAGAGGTTGTCACTGCAATGGTATACCATATACTGTTATACACACATTTTCGCACATGATTTGAGTGTATTATTGAAATGGATTGAAAAAGGTTGCTACTCCTTAAAACCATGGACGTTATGTCAGTATCTTCATCCGGTGTGACAGAGACTAAATGGTGTGAAAGAGTAGGAGCATCCGTTTGCTATGAGTGTACCTTTTTTGTACTTCGCTATTCCTTTGAGGAATACCTGGACTACTCACTACTGATAACGATATACCTACAAAAAATGAGTGAAAAGCTCACTCAAAAGTGCAAATTGATACTTTTCAAGTTCAGTGAAAGTGAAATTCGTCCAAGTTTCCTTATCGTGAAATCACTCAACTTGAGCTGAAGTTTTCACTCGCTTGAGTGGGATCAGTATTAGCTAAATAATATATAGCCCTCACGAGGGCTATATATTATTTAGCTAATCAGTATCCACTCTCAGTTGAGTGAAATTTCACTCTAGGTTCTTTTTAAGAGTGGACCTATACGAAGTACCCCCACAGTCAGCTCATGCATGAACGCCTTTGGCATTGAGGTAAGGTAGCCTACATCTTCGAGACTTCTAAAGGTCTTTCAAGCGTTTCAATATACATAAATAGAATATAATGAATACATTTTAAGTAACAACAGCATAATGCTTTTGTACAGTCAGAAACGGTCTATCAAGTAGGTCAATGGGTCCAACGAATGTATTTTTTGGGGGGGCGGATGTTTGCAGCAGATTAAAGTATTTACATAGCGCGAGAACAATTTCTCATTAGGCCTTGCTGTTCGACACGAGACTGCAAATGAGAAAACGTGATTTGTCGCGTGGGTCAAGAACGTGAGTGCTTGGCTAACACGGCAAGTAAACGGAGACCGGACCATACACACTTTGTCGGCCTCCTGTCTCACCCGACGCCATCACTTTATCATCGCGTTGCCTCGCGACATATCTGTCAGTATTGTTCCGACCTGTAGGTCAGTTACTTTATATGCCAACTCTCAGTATGCAAAAAAATAGAACCTCTGTTTTTCATCTGCGCGAACACAGTCAAATTAATACGTGCCAACAATCCACTTTCAGTGCACAAACGAAAAGTATGTGTTGGACAGCTCAGGTCCGTGTAACCTTGCACAGTTCAATTTTCGTTTATTGTGTTTTGGTTTCTCAAAATCAAAAATTGAAATTTGACCGTCAATTTTCAATTTTCGTTTTTCGTTTTCGCTTTCTCAAAATCAAAAATTGAAATTTGACATTCAATTTTCAATTTTCCTTTTCGTTTTACTTCGCGCAAAAATGAAAATCAAATATTGAAAATTGCCTCGACTTGTCCGTTTTTCGTTTTTTTGATTTTAACTTTGACACATCAATGTTAACTGCGCACGCGCAAGGCTTATGATCTCACTTTCGGTCCGCGGAGTAGTATGGGAAGCGCAAATCGGGTTGTATAGGCAGGTGTGGAGCATAATATGGAAAACCAGTAGGGGAAAAGATATTGGAAGTTTCACTACACTATCGATCCCTGGAGCCAGGCATTCGAGCTAGATTACAATGGGCCAACTGTGCATGTGCAGGATCGTGCATCAGGTGTGAAGCATTGTATGGAGAACAAAGGGGTTGATACACATGGGAGTTTCATGAAAGTAGGGTAGTATAATAAATACGTATGTACCTTAATCATAACCCCCAAAGGAACTTACCGCGTCGATGCGTTGAAGCGTTTGTCAACCGCACTTAAAGCGTTGAAGCGTTTTTGACGCTGAACGTTGACGGGCATCTGAACGCTCCAAAGATCCAGGTCCCAAAAATACAGAAGAAAGATTGGACCTGAAGCGTTGAAGCACTCAGACGTCTGGCATCAATCGTGGCGATTGTGTGCTTGTTTGAAATGGTGGTTTACCGGCCGCTCGCCGTATACGGATTTCGCGGCCCATCACCGCGATGCTTACTCTTATTGGTATCACATCTTTGTTGGTATCTTTATAAGTACTATATTTTAAATAGCGGTTGTGTGCATGAATGCTGTTCGCTTGTATAGCGCTCTAAAATCTATTTTCAGAAATGAGAAAATCTCTAAGACTGCGTCTTGATTGGCTAAGGCCTCAATGCGGTGCATCTTCACAAGTCCAAGTGCATCGTGAATCCTCGCACAGGGTTTACCTGGACATTTTTGGTGATTCGAGTGAGTTCATGAGTCGTTGCCTTGAGTCGTTGCCTCAATCTCGAACATTTCATCCCCCGAGGTTATTTTGAATTAGCATGTCGGTATCCCAAGCCGACGGTTTTTGCTTTGACTCTCGATGTCGATTTCAGCCGGACATCAAAGTTTTGCCAGCGATGTCACATCTCAAACCATGCAGTGGATTGGCGTAATGAGCCAGCTGAGCCTGTTCACTAATTGGTTTAATTTAGAGGATACCCCCTTGATCTATTTTTATCCAGAACTACCTTGGGCAACTAACCAAGGCAGCATAGATACCCTAACAAGTCGATCGATACACTGGCTCCAGAGAATGGCCTAGTAGATCACATGCCTCTCACGTGCCGCACCTCTTATATGACATGATTTGCGTTTTCTATTCCACTCGTCGTACCAGAAGTGACATCATAACCCTTACGTGCGAACTTAACATTGATACGTCAAAGTTAAAATCAAAAAACGAAAATTGAAAATTGACTGTCAAGTTTCAATTTTCGTTTTTTGTTTTTGTAATCCAAAAATTGAAAATTGACGGTCAAATTTCAATTTTTGATTTTTAGATCAGAAAAACAAAAAACGAAAATTGAAAATTGACGAGCAAATTTCAATTTTTGATTTTGAGATTATAGAAACAAAAAACGAAATTGAAAATTGACGGTCAAATTTCAATTTTTGATTTTGAGAAACCAAAAACGAAAAACGAAAATTGAACTGTGCAAGGTTACATGGACCAGGTCACACCAGGCCCCGCTATTGTTTACACGACATATATCAGAGCAAATCTGCGATCAACGCGTCTGATGTTTAAATTGTGTGCATCTTTCGGCGCAGATTTTCGCGATTATCATGAAAAGTAAAATCATAAATGCTTGCATGGAACTTTTTGGAGTTTTGAATCGTAGAAGACGCTTCATGAAATCATCTCCGCTATGAATAAGGCTGAGCTCTCGTGGCTGTAGCTTTTAGAGAAGGTTTCAACTTTCAGTTTTTTTAAGAAGGCTAATTGGTATTTCTTTAAAGGTGAACTGAAAAGCTTTTCAATGTTCTGTTAAAATGTCATAAAACAAGATCTTCTATAGTTGTTACAAATATGTGTGGTAATAGTTCTGTTGGTTATTGTTTTATTTTGGGTATATGAGAAGTCAAAACTTATACCACCAGAAAACGAGAGCCAGAACTTTTAAAAACGTCATCGCTTGCCTCCCGTTGTTTTTGGAACGTCATGACGTTATAGTGGTCCTCGCTCATTCATCCGACGTAGCATGACGTCACATTTAAATAAAATTTGAATGAAGGAGACCGCTATAACGTCATAACGTTCTACAACCAAGAGAGACAAGCTTTCAAGACGAATTTATAACAGGATAACTTAAATATTGTTATTCGTATAATTTTGCAAAATATATTTGTCCCAAAAACGTATAAAAGTTATGTCACATAAGATAAGATGTATATAAGCAACATTTTAGATAAAAGCTTTGCAGTTCACCCTTAAGGCTGTGCATATCTAAATTTGACCCTAACGACCGGTGGTCTGGAACTGATGTGCGTTATATATGGTTATCTTTATTTTATATCAAAATGTTCCATGTATCATACTCTGCAAATATCATATGAGTTTTAATATTTAATGTCAGTAAGTACCGGTATATACAAACAAAAACAATGGTTCATGGAGAGTAGTACTAAGGCGGCAAATCTCTTAGCATTAAGGCTGGGGCTAATGACGTCACACCCGGCGACGTCACAGATGACCACTCCCAGGCCAAAAGTCAGATCATTTGCGTACACTTCGCCATCCATAAGATGGCTTGCGAATCGTGAATCTCCATTATTGCGGAGCGATATCCGGTATATTACGGGATTCTGTTCGGCCTTCATCCGGCAGAGAACAGACTCGAGAAATCTGATAAATTACAGGTTTTCAAACCACTTGGGAAACAGATATAGGCTAGGCTTACAAAATATATAGGTATAAATAACTTTCGTATCACCCAAGAGGTGTGGTAGATCTGTAATTTTCAACAAGTAGGGCATCACATGATTCGAAAATGGCGAGTTACGTTGGGGTTACGTCGGTAGACTTTAGCTGATTGGCTGACGAAGTCACGTGGTATTGATTTCTGGAAATTCCCTCTCGCACTTGCCGAAAGTAGGCTGTAAATGGATACACACGATCCCAGGGTCAGTCTTGCCGCGTATAGATGACCGAGATGGTTACAGGTTGAAGTCAGATCTGTTGCGAGGTCACTTCCGGTTCAAAGGTAATTCCCGGCGGTGATGCGGTGATCTCCGGTACCGAGGATAAGCCCATGAATGTGAATTAGCTTCCCAGACAAGTCAATGTTAATATAATGTTATCAGTCGTTTCGCCTGAATCACTGGAAATCTTTAGGAATCTCCGAGAATGTACGGTAATGTCCGGTAGGCAATTGACCTCAGAAGTCAATCCTATCTTGCCCCGTCAAGGTTATAGCCATACATACAGAAAACGGAAACCCCCATGCATAACAATACATGCACCGAGGGAAGGGGAATCCCGGGGAATCCCATTACCCTGGCGGGAGACGAAGTAGCAGTGCGCGCATCCAAGTCTGGTATGTTGTCCACTCGGCTACGAGTCCGTTACATAATAGAAAATAGTCTGGTTGACAATACCATGGTATGCCTCACGGGTCCCCCACATATACTTCAGCAGTATGTCCAGCCTAATAGGCCAATGGGGAACCCACTCAGTGATATTTTTCTTGCGGTGTACAATATGGAGTGTGGCACCTTATTTACTTGTCTCACGTTGTTGAAAATGATGGCAGGGGTCTTGACGCCGTGGGGCTCAGGCAGATTTGCGGTGGACGTTTTGGGGGTATAGGTGGACCATTCTGGTCACAAAGGGTCGTGCGAGGTGTCATATTGAAGCACTCGTGGGGGAGCGTCTGACTGGACTGGTGTGTAGTGGAAATGCCGTCGATCTGCTCATGCGCGGACAGAGAATACTAGGAAAAGGGCATTTGAATGAACGTTTTGGGCGATTGGTGAACTATCCTTGCTGTAAATGAGCCGTGCGAGGTATCAGATTGAATCAGTCCGTTTTGCTAGACGGAGCTAGAATAGAATCCGTCTGGACTGGTGTGTAGTGAAAAAGCAATAGAAAAGGGGCATTTGAATGGACGTTTTTGGTTCGAGACGGACAATCTTTTATTGCAATTGGGTCTTGTGGAGGAGAGAGGTGTGTTTTAGAACTTCCATCAATCTGCGCATGCAGAGATGGACCAAATGGATCTTAGATATCAAAAATAGTGTTTTTGATATAAAAAAAAATAATTGTTGATATAAAAAAAAATGATTGTTATCAAAAATAACTGACTAAATACCAAAACGGCTTGCCATATCCCTAGGATGTGGCCTGACTATAGGAGGTCGACCTCTCCGTATCAGATCAGTAGATAGAAAAAGCAGGCTCTGCATCGGTATCAGTCGGTGAACTCTCAGGATCAGGTGGTGTAATCTCAACATCTGCATTGGCTTCTTGCGCCTCGGTGTCGTCATACCCATGTATATTCTTCTGCTTTCGCATCATATTGTAGTGTCTGCTTATATACTCAGAACATGTATAGCCCATGTTGACGATTGAACCGTCGATTGTGCACGTCTTTGGGATACGTTTGCTTTCATACACGGAATACAGTAATATTCGCCAACGGCTGGCTTAACGCTTCAACACCCTGAAGAAATAGCTCATAAGCTCTGATGCCTCTAGATATCCCATGGAATTAACACCAATTCATCGAAATGCATTGGCTCTGGCCAACGCCCGTCGTTACGCAATGACACATTGACGTCCGTGTCAACGTCGTAACACCTTCATGCCCTATCTTAACGCCCATCTCAGGTCGTCGCCATTATATTCTATTCTATAACTGACCACCATTTATTGGTGAGGCTGTCATCGTTTTTTGTTTGTTTGTTTTTGTTTTTTTTCAGTGATAGCTATCTTGACTTTGTAAACAAAGCTAATCATCTGTTATATGAATGATCGATCATCCCATACATTATTGTTTTCTTTATCAGGCACGATGTCATCCCGATTACAATGGGAGCGCATCCAGATGACTACCGCCAGGTGGCGCCACCTCATTCTTACATCAGCGTTGAGGACTTTGAAAATCCGAAAAGTTTGGCAGTTTATTTGAAGAAACTAGACGACGATGATGCTTTGTATAACGATTATTTTAAATGGAAAGGAACAGGAAAGTTTATCAACACGAAGTTCTGGTGCCGTGTCTGTGCTCTGTTGCACGACGACGAAATGCCAACATTAACGGTTAAAGACTTAGAACAATGGTGGGACAGTGAAGCAATTTGCCAAGCAAAACCTTGGACAGCCAAAAGACAATTTTAAATTTTAGGAACAAATTTTTTATTGTGTACATGTATAGGAACTGTAAATTCCCGTTGCTCATGGGACAATAAAGAAGCTGGGGAGAATTGCTTCATGCGATTTGTGTCTCTTGTCGAGAAACCACTGACGTTGAAGGTGTGTAGAGGTGCATAGGGACGTGGAGTCGGAGAGCGAGATCGCCATTTTGTCTCATTCGACATTAGGCGTTCAAATGTCTTTGTCATTAATCTTCGCCCGAGATTGCTAGAAATGACCTCAGAATGTGTTCAATTTCCATCTGAAAGGTCAGAAAGATATGGTCAGCCTGACTCCTTGGTCACTCCTTGGTACAGATGAGATAAACCACGAATCACGTGTCAAAACGACCATGGATGATAGGGTCAAAAGGAGGAGACTATTTTAACCGGATAAGCACTATTTGGTCTACGTTGATTTTTGTTTCATATTGTTTTTATGAAGCCTAGTTATATATAGTTTCAAAAACAAAATGTTTCTGAGTTGATATTTCTGAAATGTTGACTCCTCCCCCTCCCTCTCTGCTTCCGTACGTCTGAAAACCCAATCTAATTAAAATTAAATCCTATCTGCTCCCCCATTTGGACATGTCGCTTGCAGGATCTAACCGGCATGCAGTGACGCTAGTGTCAACCAATCCCGAGAGCTCTTCGTGCTTTGGAGGGAACTCGAGACCATGACCCTATCCCCCCTCTCCGACTGCAAGTAAAGTAGTTAAAATGCGACCGTGGTGTCATATTCATGAACTGGCCGCTCTGAACACCAAATTCAATTGAAATCAGTAAGATCCTACATAGCGACATATACGATTAGGGAGTATCGATATTTATTAAGATTTCTGAAAACCTTACGACGGCATTTGACGGACCGTTTGGATTCTCCTTCAAAAACTGCATGGAGTTGCTCAAGCATTATGGGTCACAGGTATTTTGAACGTTTTTAGAGGATATTCTCGTGTAATTCCCAAGATAATTGACCTTTTTGGGATGAAACTTGGTATCAAAAATCTGCTACTCAGACCTGACATGTTTCATATGTTTATCGGTGCTTCCATCTTGGTGTTCAGAGCATTGAGAGATCATCAGAAAAATAGCATGTCGGCAATACCAGTGAAGGTACTATTTTGAACACTTTGAAATCGAATGACAATATACTTTTTCAACCGCAGCTACAGTTGATCAGATAACTCATGAACTCATTATTCATATACTGTTTATTTAATTGGCATATGTTTATGAAATAAATTTAAAATAATTTTTATCACGAGAAATCAGAGGATATTTCAGGTACCCCCACGGCGCCAAACAAACCAGCAAATGTCAATGACACTGCATGGAGAGCGAGGGCACCATTGTTGCCAATTCCTTGTGCCATTTGGCAATTCTGGTAGATAGAATGGAAGAAGAAATCTCTTTGAGAAATGCAAGGCATTTTAAACACATTTGGTGCATTTGTTCCCTCAGAAAAATTGAATTCCCCGTCAAAATTTGAGGTGAAAAACGGTTGATTTTTTTGTTCAAAGTCAGTTGGGTTTTTTTCGAAAGAAAAAACTGGTTTAGATGGCTGAAATTTTGAACACGGGTGAGTTTCAACATTCAAATTCTTTTTCAAACGTGTTAAATTATGCATATCCATGAACGCAGCTCTTGTAACGGCAGGAAGTGTCCAAAATAGCTCCAGTAGATATAGCTTTTGAACCTGTTGAACTCCTGGTTTTGAAGGAGAATCCAAACGACCCGAGATCATCCAAGGCGCTCGACATTCTGTATACCCGTTCAACCCAGCTCAAACGACAGGCTCCTTAACGACAGGCTCCTTTGACTCGAACATCTGGATTTTGGATCCACTAAATTTGTTATCCACAAACTGACGTTTTCGGATGCTGTTTCCCCGCTACTCCTCGCTGACCGGCAATGTCGCATGATATCATCCTGCAATTTTCATTGTTCACATGATCTCTACTCCGACGGTGATTGGTTGATGTAGGACTACAATCTGCTCCTCGGGGTGATACGCAGGCGCAAGCTGACGTGTAGCAGTTTGGTAGGGCGATCAGCTGGCGATCGGATTAAAAAAAAACACTCCGCATTTTGAACTCGTGAGTCTGAAATTTTGTTTCCAAATATTAAACAAGCGGAATATTTGGATCCAGTTTCAGACGTCTGACTTCTATTCGACTTGACTCTCCTCACACCGACATCAAAATATTAAGATATCCATGTGCTGGACTTTCAGTGTTGCTTACGGTCGTATTAGCTAATATTCATAGCGTCTCCCTTCCCTCACCGCTATGCCGACGACAAATACATTTCCCTCGTGGTAACTCGAACATCTCCATGGCGCACTTATTATTACCTTTGTGCCCTATTGGACCTTCATTAACTTGAGAAAATAGGCCGTCATGAATAACAAGCGCTGGATGAGCGCAAAGACCTCCGTCGAGGCAACAGGGTCCGTAGCGTAATACATCACTGAATAACATACGGCCGGATGCCAAGCTCAATTTTGCATTTGTTGGACGTTAGCTTCATCAATGGTAATTAATCTGGGATTGAGGGTTCCTCACTAGCATGTCCAGACAGGGACGTGAAAGTCACATTCCCAGCAAATAATTTTTGTTTCATTTGACGTGCTTGAAATATTGGGGTATGGAATAGAGTATATTGATGGAAAACCTGGAAAAGTGCTTGAGACATTAGGCCCCATCCCACCCACACCTCCCCATGAGAGGATCCCCTCACCCAAATCAACACGTTAGCGACAGAAATGAGACCCTGTGTGCCTAGTTGTACCAACTTGCTTGTGATTTTGTGCTATAGGCCCAACACAGCAACACTTCATATTTTGTATGTGTACAGTATAGCATCATCATTGATGAGAGAATGCTCTTCAAAACACACCTCATTTTACCGACACTTCGTTCTGATCTGTCTCAACATCATATGATGAGGATTCAATGCGCTTGGTATAATTTTGTATACTGGTGTTACAGGTCACCTTCGCCTTCACCTTACTGTATCAATGACCATGGACTTGTACATGTATCACATTCACATTGAATGGTGATGGCTGATGAGAATATTGCCCCTATGGAACAAATGACTGGATTCCACGCAGCAAATATTTATTGTGTAACAGTGAGAAGAAAATTAATTGTATAAACATTCCAAGCCTCATTGAACACAAGCCGCACCATACTTGATATGAATATAACGCGCGTCCATTAGCTCGCTTGGACGTCGCTTAGTTAAATATGGACAGACTCGCAAAAATCTCAAAATTTTCAAAAGCCACAAAAATGCCCTCAGCTTGTACAGAGTAAGTAAAAATACTTATGTACAACTTGATGTTTAGAAATGACTGTGTTGAGCGGTTCTATTCCCAACTCATTTATTCTATGTCATAGAGGACAGGGTTTGGTAGATAATTAAAAACTGTATTAACTCGGCTTCATATTTTAAAGAATGACTTTAATTGAGCCAAAGATGAAAGAGAAATACACTTATAAAAAAATCTATTTAAAAAAATATATGTTTATATTAATTTCCATAATTTATTGAAAAAAACTATACGTAGACTTCGACCACCCAATATCACACAGGCCAGGCAACTGTGAGAACAAGTGAAAGATACCCATCGAGTTGAGCGGATTTGCAGATAAACAACAACAAAAAATTGCACTTTGTGCCTCACGAGGCCCTTCTCCATAGAGTGCATGCCAGTTATTTTTCTAGACTACAACAACAACAGTTTTTGCCTGTATCACAGTCCGAGCTTCCGATTACCCTTCAACCTTACCCAGACGACGGATAATTTTTGACAGATTGTCCGGCTAGGTTGTTGATCGGATTCACAGATCATGAATTCCACCGTGACGGATTCACCGTTGGGAAGACTTTTTCTTTATTCAAAGTCATGTACTCGGAAGTTCCGTGGTCATACCCATGTAGTTTCAAGTTTAGTTTGCTACTCTATATGACATCTGTTTACGGATCCATGAAAAATCTACAGATGATCCAGCATTTTCAGTAAATCATGCTTCGAAATGTTCGTGACGGAATCACCTGAAACGGACATGACTCTTGACTAGTGTTGCTTGTCTATTTTTTTGCTGCTCTGTTTCAATCTGACTATTCTTATATGACATCTCTTACTAACATACAGTACCCAAGGATGATAAGATTTTTTTCATCGTGAGAAAAACGCGACTGGATCATCCCAGGGGTTAAATCTAGTCCGTGACGGAATCGACAAAAAATCGTGATGGAATCACGAGTGCGCTTTTTAAATCTTATCGGTAAAAGTGCTTTATTAATTACACATTTTCTTCAAAAAAATATTCCTAGAGTGAATTTATCTCTTCTACTTAGAAAATTAAAACTCTGACCTCTTATTTTTACTAAGGTATACAGCTCCCGCCACATGCATATCTTTTCTGCAGATGTTTCAAAATAGTATAGTTTTCAGTAAAGTGCAATTTTTCTTCTTTGACAATTTAGAATTTCCCGAGTTCTTCATGTTAAAAAATTGCGGGAAAAATATTTCGCTATTAAAACACATCTTCTCTATTATTGGCTTGTTCCCGGGGATGTGTAGTGAATTTTATGCGAAAAAGGGCTGTTTAGCAATGTCCGCTTTTCCGTGGAATTCATGAGCGCACGATTGAAGTATCATGGGAAGATATATATTTTCAGTCGCTATCTCCCCCCCCAATCTTCAAACAAAAGGAAAAGAAAAAGCCGAGAGAGCGCCTCGTGAGGCAGAGTTATTTTTCCAGACTACAACAACAACAGTTTTTGCCTGTATCACAGTTCGAGCTTCCGATGACCCTTCAACCTTATCCAGACGACGGATAATTTTTGACAGATTATCCGGCTAGGTTGTTGATCGGATTCACAGATAACGATTGAAGCATGGGAAGATATATTTTTTCAGTCGCTATCTCCCCAACCCTCACCCCCCAACTAAAAAAAAAGAAAAGAAAAAGCCGAGAGAGTTCTTCGGAGTTTTACGTTTTTGACTTTGAATTTGACTTCTCACTTCCGACTCGCATCCTGGTGAATGACACTCGTCCTTTATCTTTTTGCCGATTCAGAGATTCTCGAGGAAGTTTCCAATTATACTATCTGGAATGCGAGTTTTTCTTTCGTGAAAATTTACTCTTTATGAAAGCGCAGTTTGTCTTCGTCGAAAACCGGCAATCTGTACCAGCGCGAAGCTATACTGTACACGCGCGAATTTAGTACCCTCGAATAAAGAGACCCGGTGGAAGCGCTGCAAAGGATACACACCTTTTGTGACGTAAGCATTCATTTGTGTCCAAAGAAAATTCAAGATTTCGTCGGGAACCATGACGATCCCTATTGGAAATACTATGAGTCGTGGGTTCCCCATATGACAATTATTTGGCGGGAGATTTCACGTTGCGCTCCTAGACCTCCGTCTGATCGACGGAGGTAAAAATACAGAAATGACAGACTATAGCTGGCCCTTCGTTGGTCATATATTAATTACAGCCGTTAAAATTATCCCTATGGAGCCTCAAAATCACCTGAAATCGAGGGTCAAGAAGATGGGTATTTCCGTCGTTATTGACCCCATGTATACAGGGAATGATGATCACCACATCGATTATGGTATTTTTATTCATGGCGGTCCATTTTCTCAAGTTAATGAAGGTCCAATAGGGCACAAATGTAATAATAAGTGCGCCATGGCGATGTTCGAGTTACCACCAGGGAAATGTATTTGTCGTCGGCATAGCGGTGAGGGAAGGGAGACGCTATGAATCTTAGCTACGGTCGTATTTACTGCTTGTAGGCCTAACTAATCCAGGTGGTTTCAAAGATATTGAAGTTTAAGATGAAAAATCAGTAGTTTCAGGGTTTAAAATACCGACTGAGCTGACGAATCGGCAATTCACAATCCCATATCTTCGAAGCTCGAACGGGGTTCCAAGTCTTCACTTTGAAATTCGTGCAAGTACCGATCACGAAATATGCACCAAGAACGGTCAACCGTCCATCATTCATCATAGCGCTTGTTACAAGTCGATTCTTCAGTTGAGTTCCTCATCAGAAATGTATATGTATGCAATATTCAAATCTGCAGTGATATATTTCGTTTTATGTATGTGTGATTACCCTCAAAGGGCAACTATTTAAATACGTATTATATAAGTCATTGATTCATTGTGCCTATACCGCTCAGTCTTTGTCTCTCGTTGCTTATGGTACACTGTCCGGATTCGGCGTTGATTTTAGCTGACGTCCATCTGGTTTTCCAGAATTTAGTGTGCCAGGAAGCACCCATCCTGTGTCCCTTATTTGGTTATCGATACTATATGTCTAACATTACTGATGCTGTCCAAAATGGAAATACTACGCATATTTCCATCTGAATTGTAAAGAAAATAACATTTGCAATAAATGAATCAGTCGACTTTCACTGAAATCCAATTACAGGATCTCATAATTCCATAATAAATGCATTCTACAACTGAGGATAATAAACACCATGGGAAAAATATTTGCGAATCAGATTCTTATATTTATTATTATTATTCCATTGCTCATCGGAAAAGAATACAAGATCATCCATCATCCGGGTCAGTTCTCACCTAGACATCGATCATTGATTCATTTTATTCAGAGTGAATGTCCATTTTTTTTTCAGAAATAACATTCCATTTGTTCCGGCTTTACCATCGGAGTTGATTTTGTTTATTTGCATCTTAAGAAGTTAGTATAATTTATTGGTGCGCTTAAAAAAACGATAACTGTGATTACCCAAAAATCCAAGATGGCCGCCATAATACTAGAATTTGAGGACTAACCACAGAATTGCTATTTTTCTCAAATATATGCGCATTCAGATTTGTTATCACGTTCTCGAAATGGCTATTGAAGAATGCCGCCTCCCAACGAATTGGCATTAATACGATATCCCTGCAACAGGAAACCGTCTCCGTACTTTTATATTTTTGGAGGTTCATTGAGAGAGGTGGCTGGAGTAGTACGTTTTCTTACGTATTCTGATTAGCTCCGTCAGGTTTGTCGATTTATTATGGATTTACTTCGAATGTCTGGAGTTTGTGCGTGCATATCCAAAAATAATGCACACGACACGTGATTTGTCTCACTTCGTTTAACCTTAAAATACATGTCCAGGATGGTCAAATATACACCTTTAATTCGCACGGATGAAAACGTTTATTAAATTTATGTAAGCCAGGGATTGTATCAGCATCCCATTATATATATATTTGGAATATTTACATGCGAGAGGAAATCTACTCAAAATTCATTTCAAAATTTGCTGTATACCCGGTCCCTTGGATTATAGGATAAGCGTTACTGGGAATTTGCTTGATAGGGGTTAAATACGCTATTTCTTGCTATATTTAATGGGGATGATAACAAAAGTGCAGAATGGTTGTATGATACGTCAGAGTTTTCATTTTTCATGAACAATGTTGCCAAAATTCTTCGAAATTGATTAGATGTTGAGCTAAATATGACCAACACATGGTTTACCGGCTCTATGTCTACGGAAACAAAATAACTTGGGCTCAAAATCCGAGAACTCCAATACCGCCATTTTTGTTGACAATATTTTCTCACGGTTGCCTGTAAATTTGGATCGCGGATGATGGTTCTCGATCCGAGTTCCATCCTCAATTCCTTTCGTATTTTTTATAGACAACCTGATAAAGATGGCATGCACAACAAGGTAGAAATTCTCTGATTTTGAGCTCACGTTATTTTGATTCCGTGCGTTGAACTTTGAAGAGTTACCCGACCACCTACATCATCAACGGTGAGCTTGATTGTCATACTAAACACAGAATATCATAACAAGGTAAGTGGATGAGGTTTGAAATAAGTATCTTTTGCAGGCGACATTTCACTGTTCAAATATCTTTCACACTTATGTATGGTCATAAGACGCCAAGCTTGGTTTTGTTGAACCTTTAATATTTTACAAAATCGACGGAATATAGGCACAGCAATTCACACACAATTCGACGACATGTTTGACATTTTGAGTTGAGGCTGGTGGCATCATGTGCTTTCTCGTTCACCGTCTTGTGCTCATTAGTATGCATCGTTCCTTCACATGTCATTCAATTTCATCTTGCCTGTTGACTTACTTCTGCTGTTTTGTATCTGTGAACTCACCTGTGTAGTTCGTGTCGTCTTATATGACGATTCAGCTTGACCGTTTAGCGTGTGGAAGTGGCGTCAAGTCGCCTGGCTTCTTTGATGACTGTTCTACAGTCCTTTGTGAAGGTATGCAGGTTTTGAGCTGGAGAGCATCCGAGGCCTCGGCCAAACTCTGTTTTGTTTTTCATAAATACATAAGGACTCAAAAATCAACATCCTCGCCTTCGAGATATATTGTAAATTCATGCACGTGAATTTGAAAAGCATGTCATATTTCTCTTTTGCGCCCGTATAAATTAACCAATTGTACCTGAGTAGAATACACATCCAGAAAAAAAGATGATACTCTAAACTCTAAAATGGTGATGACAGCATCACCCCAAAAAGGTGATGAGTTAGAGCCATCACTCATTCCACCATCACCTTAAAGGATGATGGCCATCGCCTTAAAAGGGTGATTAACAACGAGTGCAAAAAGGATGACGACCTGGGTCATCACCCTAAAAGGGTGCATGACGACATTGGCCATCGACCCTGACCAGGCCATAAAATGTGATGGGCAATCACCCTTTTTCTGTCTGTGTGCGTTAGTAATTGACTGTTATGATAGGCCTATAAATAATTTTCTAGTATATGCCATTCTTTATATATTTCTCCTTCGTAAAGGTAGTGTTTGCTATGAACTCCTTATTTATCTTGGAATTTCTCAATTTATTAGTGTAAATATATCTTTTCGGAATCAGCAGATCAGGTCATGTTCAACAAGTATTGCTGCATATCCCAGCCGCATATTGTTCTATCATTTGTAAGATTACACCTTATTTTTATATCATTTAGACAACGATTGGCAAAAAATCATCAAATGTCCTATACTTCCTTTTCCTTTTTTAGCAATAGGAATAGATATTATGATCGTTTCCTATTTTATGCAAGAAGGAATTTGTACAGAGAGTTCTATGTAGAATTTAAATCTCGTGAGTTTCCGGAGTACTTTGGAATTTCTTGGCATAAGTTCCCCCCGCCCCCACCCTCTATATTTGAACATGGCTTTGAATATTTCATGCCATGCTTCTAAAGATGTAGACTGTAGGCCTACTGTTTTTGTTCACATGGTATATCATAAAATATTCTACCACCTCTTTTCTGCCTTACTAATATCTTTTTCTCAATTCCTAGAACTGATATATGAATGTCAGTATCAGGAGAACGTCTAGACAACGTATCATTGTATCATTGTATTCGAGTGCTTCGAAATCGATTTTAATAAATCAGATAATCTAAAAATGTTCCTTTGATACTATATACCTAATTCTAGAAATTGCCTCTGTATATTGACAATATTACGTACGTATTCAATGCAATTTCCAAGTCAGTTTTTAATACAAATTGACTGACTCAATCTGTTGTTGAGCCACAAATGTTTGTCCAAAATATCTGCTAATGTATAGATTTTGGGTAAGTTGGACACTCAGTTGTTTCGAGGCAAAGAATGTGTCTTTCTAAAAGGGATTTTAAATATTATCGATTACTTTTTTCAGGGCAAACTCAGTCGCCCAGAGAGTAATTCATCGAGTTGATGTCGCATGATATCACAGGCAGTGTGTTGGAGTTATATGTCTTGACCAATATCCCTGCTACCCCTTTTCGGGAAAATATTTGAAAAAGCGGTATACAGTACCATCTTTGAGCATGTAAAAAAGTGCCTTATTCCTGAACAGCATGGATTCATAAAAAACAAAGACACTGTATGTAACTTAGCCTGCTATGTTGATCACCTCACGAAAGCCTTTGACTACAAAGAACAGACTGACTCTATTTATCAAGGCTTTCGACTCCGTATCACATGAATTGCTCATTCATAAACTAAAATACTATGGATTCTCTGGAAATCGTCTGATGTGGCTACAATCGTATCTGAGCAATAGACTGCAAAGAGTTGCACTGAATGGCAACGAATCCTCTTGGAAGCCTCTAATATCTGGCGTTCCTCAGGGATCACTTATTGGTCCCTTGCTATTTGTATTGTACGTGAATGATATATCTCCATGTATTTCTCACTCGAAAGTGTCGATCTACGCAGACGACACTAAACTATTCAAAGCCGTGAACTCTATTGATGATGCTATACTCCTTCAACGAGACCTGAACAGTATTGCCAAATGGTGTTGTAGATGGAAATTAAAACTAAATGTATTGAAATGCTGTATAATATCATTTACAAACAAACGCAACATCATTTCATTTGACTACACATTAAATGGTACACTACTAGAACGTGTATCATCCGTGAAAGACCTGGGCGTCACATTAGCATCTGACTTGAACTTCAAACACCATGTCAATCTGATAGTTAGCAAGTCATTTAAGATGTTGGGATACCTGAAGCGTACATGTAAATCCTTCTCTAGTGTTGAGGCCCTCAAATCAATTTACATGTCACTTGTTCGCTCAAATCTCGAATATGCCTCTTCAATTTGGTCACCCCAGCAAAAGTACTTGATCGATAAAGTTGAAAATGTCCAGAAAAAGTTTCTCAAATTTATATGTTTTAAATCTAAAACTATATATTCTTCTGACCAGTACTTAAGGATGTCCGCTGGTGGTTTTTGGCTTTGGCAGCCATTTTGCCTGTTTTTCCTATTGGATTATCTCCCTTTCCTAGGTTAAGATATAGGGATTTCCTTTAAAAGCCTTCTAGCCGAGAATTTTGCACACCAACATCCATCCAATTTGATAAATTTTGATAGACAATGTGATTATCTGCAAACGGTTAGAATATAAGAAAATGTTAAATACTATTTATATGATTTTTTCATGAATATGCTTCAAAACTAGGGCTATTCCCTATGATTTCTGGGTTATCAAATTGAGCATGGGGCAGTCCACTTGACGTTGCCTACAGCTAAAAAATGCACACCAACCTACATTTTTTTCTTTGTTTTTCCTCATATTACACAGTTATGAATACAACAACACACATTATTTTAAAAAGTTAATTACTTTGATTTACCACCAGCGGACATCCTTAAATATATGTAAGATGTTCAAATTACCCTCTTTAGAATTGCGCCGAAAGGCTGCCGATCTCAACCTTCTACATAAATGTGTCCACTCGGAGGTGGACTCACCATATCTTATTGAGCAGGTCCAATATAACTGTCCGTCCAGAACACTGCGACAAATCAATGTGTTTAGACCATCAAAGGCTCGAATAAATGTACGGAAATTATCCTTCTTCCCGAGATCAATGGACTTATATAATTCATTGTGCCCTCACAACGAATCAGTCGATATTTTTGCTAATAGAAATGTTTTCCGCCCAAAGGCCAAATCTATATTATATGGATAAAGCTTGTACTTGGCCATTAAACAGACGACATGTAATAACTGCTTCTTCGTAGCTCACCATGTCTGTTTTGATGTACATATTACTACCCACGCCTAGAATTTGCATGTATATTTAAGTGGGCTAGTCGGTATTGTATGGTATATATTTATTGTTTTATTGATTTATTTATTGATTTATTTATTTTTTTTATATTCTTATGTGTGTGAGTGTATGTATGTGTGTTGTTATCAGACCTGTAACTGGGCCCTATAGGCCTGTTGGATTCTGAAGTGAATAAACCATAAACCATGTCTGGAACTCGCAGTATTCTCATTGACGAGTTGAGATTCGGTGCACTGGTTGGCGGGCTTCGTCAATACGTGGTGAAGTTTTTTAATGAGTATGACAAAGCACAGTCCATTTCTTTCAGTTTAGAGTCGGACATCATTAAGGTGGTGTTGATGTGTGACAGTGAAGTAGTGGATTCTCTACCATATGAATGTATTATCACGTCGCCTGTTCCGACTCACCAAAGTGAAATTTTCAACAGTTTCAAAAGAAAATGGTTTGATCGGAAAAAATCATTATCAGGATCGCAGTACAATTATCTGTAGAATTTATTAACAAAGTAACTTAGCTTACTGAATGACTAGGAAATATACAAATACAGTTCTTGATGAGTGGTGTCAGTTCCGACCCACTGTCGCCGGTTTCGATCCAGCCTCGTTTTGACATTGAGCTTTGACCCAGACATATACTAATGTAATTGTCAACATGATAACTTTTTCCCCTTTTTGGGGTGATTTAGATCGAGCGGGTGGTTGCGGGTCAAGCTGATCATATTTTCAAGATTTATTGGACACTGATATCTTTGATGACTTATAAGCGTATACTCACTCGAAAAAATCGTTGAATCGCTGATGCTTCTATTTATTTTACCTCCAAATAGCAGATTCAAGAAAAGCAAGGCTAACTGGCACTCGAATTATCACAGAATTTGAGAAACTTGAATGGAGGGATTTTGTGGAATAGCCCTAGCTGTTTGACAAGTTTTTGCAGTACTGTTATGTGTCGTTTAAAAAATCGTCACAGTCTGCACATGACCCAGCAAATGCTGCCAGGCGAGATATGTTTTCGCCGTATATGCAGGTCATTCTGGTATATTGCGAGCCATAAAGGGGTAGTTAACTATGACAGAATTGTAATCGTCTCTCTTGTCGTAGAGTCGACGTGAGAGAAAGCCCCGATCATTCTTGTAAATGGTATAGGTTCAGATATGATGTTGCATCTGGGCTATCATTGGTTTCCTTCAAATCCAGTGAAGGGGGGTAAATATCCGTCACATGGTCGCTAATATAGGGATTATCCAATGCAAGGAGATCGTCTTTATGGCGTTTGATAAATAAGAAGGTGTGGGTTTTGGAATTTTTATCATTTGACAATTTCTGCATATAGGCGTATCCATCTGCATATAGATACTGTTCCTTCATATGATTCCTGTTGTTCCGCTCGCGGCGGAGAAAAATTACGTTGTCACTATTGTCGTGTCATATGCGGTAGTAAATGCGAGCACTGTTGAAACTCCAAGCACAGCTAAAGTGAGTATACATATGCGTGTGGTACGAAGAGGTCGGTGGCTAAGAGAGATCTAGAACCAATTCCGACAAAACATTTTGACGACAACAGCACTTTATCTTTCGATGACAATTAGATTTGAGGCTGCATGCTTCTAATCAAAATTTGGTGCTGAATTTTTTTTCTGTCATATTTTAATGAAAAGTATATAAAATATACCTGTTCCTCAATATTGGCCACCAGAATGGAGTTGCTGATCTGATACATGTAGAGTCATCTTGTCTGGACAATAGTTCGCTGTACAATATACAGCTACTACCAGACCGTCACATTTGTCTATCCAAAAAATATATCCGCATAAGGGCATATCAGACTACATTAATTATTTGGGTATCAGATTAACAGAATAGGCAAACGTTCTCAAATTACCTCTCAAGATAATCTCGTATTATAGTCTATCTATATTATCAAGACTTGTTTACATATATATTTTCTGCAAACTGATGCATATACGTTAAAAACATGTTCGGTGGTAAAATTAATATAAATAAATTGCTGCTGCACTTCCTTCTCTCCGCCTATGTTAACCATTTATAGATAAGAATGAACAAGTTGTCACGAGCATCTGGTTTTGCTCCACAGTCTCCAGTTTGAGGTATTTCCCTCTAGATCGAGTGTCCTCTAGCCTTAGCACATTACGTTATAGCCATAGGAAATCTTCGATCATAGTGGAGCAGGGCTGGAGGGAACTAACGTTAAATGTTTTCTTGCATTCTTTTCCCTTCCAATACTTCCTTCCTCTGCGGCGGGTATACACACTACTATTGTCCCAATTCCTATTATTGTACCAATTGTATATCATACCGGTGACGGGAATAACAGTTACTTTGTAAATGTTTACGTCATAATCCTGCATGGAACAATAGCACGTGCTTACTGAACATGAATTCCAGCGTGACGGAATTACAAGGTACCCATGTTTTCAGTTCTTCTGAACCCTTGTTATTACTCGTCCATGGTAACATCTGGTTTGGAATATCATTTTCCTAGCCCTTGACTAAGAAGTGTAGGATGAGAGAAAAATGGGGAAATACAACTGTTTTGTAGCTGATCTCGTGACATCCGAATACCGCGTGACGGAATTACAGCGAAGTAACCACTTTATGAAGACGAGTTGGTTACATACATATTCCATCAAAACTCCAATGTTTCTCCTTTAGGTGATGTTTTATTAGAATCCTGAGCATCTGGACTACATTATATCGGATTTATGTCAAGTAAAGTTTCAAATTGATAAATGTGGTTAAGCAAAACTGCGTGACGGAATTACATTTTGGTCCATTTTTTAAGGCGTTGCGTTTTTTCCTATTTTACAAGTTTTAATTTTATCCGGTCTAAAAATTTCTGAGAACAGACCCAAACTCATTAATTCTGTTGTCATTTGCCCGGCAATGCACGTATGATCGATTGAATGTGATAGAGCGAGAATGACTGGTCAACAACGTGGGCAAATTTCTTCAGGAATGACATAACCGAAATTTTGAATTATCTGACGGAATTACATTTCGGTTACAGATTTCTTGAAATTCATGTGTTCCAAGTCAGAGAAGAACGTGAACAGCAAAGTTACGAACATATTCCTAAAACGAAGGATTTTAGGGGTAAGGAAATATTTTAAGTTGTCGCTATGACACAAAACCAGGTAATCTGTTCTTGTTTATAGCAAACAGTAGCCCTATGAGTGGCAACCATATGGTCAAGCGATTCGGTTGAGAGTTAATGTCATTGTGATTGTTTTTAGATGGGACGAAAAAAGTAAAATAAAATTATTTTGCCTAATTTCGAGCTTATATTTATTGAATTGAGTCAGATATACGATATATACAGCCACTATTACTTTTTACAACCATATCACACCGAATACATATAATCTGTTTATTTTGATAAGTAAACAAAAATGTTACAAATATATTTATAAAATGAAGGATTTTCCTAAAGTTTTGGGGGAAGGGTAACATTTTAAGTTATCACTTTGACACTAAACCAGATAATCTGATATTGTTTATAGAAAACTGTAGCCCGATGAATGGCAAAATTGTGTATATGCTAATCGAGCGATTCGTTTGAGAAGTCCTGGTATTGTGATCCGAGTTGAAAAATGTGAAATAAAATATTTTGCCTAATTTCGAGACTCTTTCTTTCACTGAACCATACACACAGCTTGGAAAACTGCCAATTTTGCAACGATCAGATGATATCCGATACCTTTAATTTTGAGACATAATTTGTTCATTTTGATAAGACAATATGAAAGTTCAGAATGTTTTCGTGGATTGGAGATCATTTTGCCAAATTAATAACACTTTAACGCCCAGAAATCCAACGCACATATACCTGCAAGCTGACAACCGGTCAGAATATGTGCGTATGTGTCCCAGCAAACTGAGCTCATTCTCTTATCTAGCCTATATCATGCACGTATTGGTATATATCTGCAATATACACCGAACGAAATTCACTAAGGGAAGTAGTGATCATAGAGGGAAGACTGGTTGACTTATTCCCTTTGAAAAATTATAAAATCCGTCCATTTTAATTAGTAATTTACTTTGGACCTTGCCAAAAATCAATGATTACTAGCTTCCCTTGTTGCTTCTGAGGTGTGTACCTGGTGTAACCTCAAATATAATGAGGTGTATTTGATGTATAGTTGAGGTATAGTGGATGTATTGTTGATGTGTACATGAGGAGTATCTGAATATACAAATTAGCAACTCACGTACACCTCAGGTACACCTCAGTGACAGAGATCTACCACTCAGGTGTACCACGCATCACAGGGACAATCCACGGGTGTAATAGGCCTACCTATGGGCAGTCATAGCTCAGTCGGTAGAGCATCGGCGCGTTGAGCCGGGGTCGTGGGTTCGAATCCTGCTGACCACCAATTTACTTTCTCTCTAAAAAAAAATCATTCCATCTGAATATATGCTCAGTGGCGGGATATACGCCATACCAAATATCATTTCTTCAGTTGCGGTGTATCTGAGATGTACTTGTATATCCAACTGTACAATTGTCTTCAGTATCTCTAGTAGAAAAATGTACTAGGCATATTCTTATCTCATTGAAAGGCAAGCTGGTGCCACATTTATACAAACAAAGCTATATATCTGCACTACCGTACATAATTAACGAAATCTATTTATCAAGGGAAGTCGTTTGATTATACGGAAGCCTCGCGGGCTTATTTTTACAATGGAATATAATTTTAATTAGTCGTCCACTTCGGAGCGTCAAAAAAAAAATCAATAGTGAGTTCTAGTCGCATCAATTTTCGTTTTTGCAGCATGAATAACAAACTGAATTCAACCGAATAACTAACATGAATCCATGAAGTTAATAATATACTACGCTTGAAGTAACTTTGTAATTCTTTCCATATTAAACTCGATAATAGTAGCTTCATGTACTGGGGTTCAATTGCATTGGCTGACATCATATTTGTATGTTGGTTTTGAAGCGCACAAAGGTCATTAAGGCCGTATAATAAAATAACAGACGGTCGGTGGGTTTGTCGCCAATATCCTATGCCCAGTCAAATTGTTGAACACACCTCTGACCGCATACATACTAAATTAAAGATTTTTGGCAAGTTTTTCAACCGTACAAATAAGATACCAGTGTCATGCTTTATAGCAACTCCTAATGCCGCAGTTGCGACAATTGTGCCATTAGCAGTTGACAGGTCGCCAGCTAATTCACAACTGCGTTGTGACCATAGCAGGCGACTCAGTCACTCAAAAACAGCGATAGATAGCATGTTTACGCTGATTGTACAACTGGGGACCAGTAATTATTCGAGGCAAAAATATATCACGCATGATGTATGACTAAATCTTTTATATATCCACTAAACAAAGTATGGCCAACATGATGACGTCATCCTTTCTGCACTTTGCCACCAGGGGTCGCTGTTCTAATGCAAGGATTGCGATTTCAGCGAATGCTCAGTGGAGCTATCGTCAGATCCCATACCTAGCAGTTAACGGTCCTCCGTAAGGAAATTAATATGTTTTTAATCTATACTATTAAAAGAGCCGGCCTCATACGTCCGTCGGTCTGCCCCCTGATCTCCACCATTGACGGAGTTCCTCAGTGATAGCCAGGACCAGTGACAGGTCCATCCCAGTACTTGTAAGTAATCGACTTTGGTGACCTAACCTCGCCACGGCACACATATACGGATGTAGGGCTCAAGCTTTCCTCAAGTCGCTGGAGCGAGTCTACGGATGGAGGGCTCAACCTTCCCTCAAGTCGTTGCCTGTAGCTGCCATGGTCCTGTTATGCGATTCCGGACCTACCGTTACTGTTTTGTGAGTAATTAGTACTGCCTGGTGGTTCTGGGCCTACTCGGTCCTGCCTGGCGAGGAATTAGTACTGCCTGGCGGTTCCGGTCCGGACCAAGGACGGGCACTCGTCCTCAATGTGGAGAAAAGTGTCCTAGCTGGGTTAAAAGATAGGGACCGGACACTCTTAGCTAGCGGACATTCTTACCCTCCACACCGGCTCTTTTAATAGTATAGATGTTATTAAATCCGTGAATTACATACAGCACCATCTGGCGTCAGAAAGTGGAACGAATGACTTCACCGTATTCGACTTGGTCCATGTACCAAATATGGATTTCTAACTCCACATGAAAACGGAAATATCAATGTACAGGTTTTACATAAACTCTTTTTTATTACATTAGCGGTTGAGATGTACACAGTTAACCGTTAATGTCACAAGTATGACAATGAGAAATTGCAATAGCAACTACTAATGACACAATTGTCATAACTGCGTCATCAGTTGTCGAATCTGCAAGCAGAGTAGTCAGGTAATGTTGCAATTGCGACAACAGATTTTGACTGCATGCAGAGGCACCTGCTAATGACACACTTGTGACATTAGCTAGCGATCTGACAACAGCAAATGACACAATTGTCTCATTTGTGTCATTAGTAGTTGCTACAAAGCTTCCATATATATTTGCTGCTGATCAGCACAGATATACCAGATCGATGGACTATCTTCTTGATATGCTGACGAGGCCAGCTGGTGTCAAGGATTTTGAGTCACCGTGTATATCTGGAGAATCATTGAAGTTATTCTGCTGTGCTTGTGCAAAGGAAAGAAACTAAGGTTGCTAATGTGAAACTTCTGGACTGTCCCGTTGCGATGATTGTTCTTGTGTAACAGGTAGCTCAGTAGTCTCAATAGCCTATAAGCATGGCCGTTGATTTCAGGAGAGGCTCCTTAACTTTCTAATAGGCCCTAACGACTAATAACATTTCATTGGTTATCAAACTATAAAACACTGGTTTATTTCTTTGGGTTGTATATACGCTATGTCACATTGTCATAATTCATGTTTGGAGATGATCACAATTAACCACAATCCCATGGCGATATCCCATGACCTGATGAGTAGGGCGTACAGCTGGTCTCAATATGTTACCAATAAACCAATATGTATATATCTATGTAGCTGTCAACATTGTGGTGCAGTGTGTCGATCTGATATGCATATCGAGGGGTCATGACCTCCCACAATATAATGACAACCGGTCTAGAAATGTTCCTCAGGACCTAACGTATGATACTAGAGAGGTTGTAGCTGTGAGTCCTCGGGGTGCATTATGGCTTAAAATTACAAGCCTTTTCGGGGTCTGGCCGATCCTCTAATAAATCTGGAAAACTCCAATCTCTGAGCATGTTGAGCGGTCTGAATATCGTGCGCGTTCGGCTCCTTGTCACACGTTCGGCTTCTTATCACACGTTCAGCTTCTTATCTAACGTCCGGCTCCTTAGTTCAAGACTAAATTTGCTGATTACAATACAATCTTTATTGCACCACCTTTGTGTACAAAAATATGGCATACATAAACAGTCAAATTAAAATGTAGTAGCAAACAACATGAGCAACAGTAAAGAAGTGTGCAACAGGAAGATTCTGATGGCATTTATTGCACATCAATTCGTTTCAAGTACATTTTTGGGAATTACAGCAGATATTTACTTGGAATATTGGTTGTCTGGTTCAGGATTGTATCTATCAAAACTTGTACAGGGAAGAGTGAACCGAGTTCTGGTGGGAGGGAGTGAAAGATATCTCTCCTCCGTTCTGAAAAAAAAGTTTCACAGATGAGAAGGAAGTGAGTTTCAGTTTTATACACGCATTAACATATCGAATTTTGCAAATCTTGCACTGATAAACTAGACAAACTACACGATAGGGCTATCCGCATTGAACTTTTTGCGATCAAGATAGTGAGTAGGATTTAACGGCGTTTTCATCATTTTTCAGTCATATCGCGACGGTGCCTGCATGTGCCAGAACACGATAGTGTCAACAGTACTATCCTAGGCACTGATCAGCCCAGCCAGTACAGCACCCGGTCACTCATTCCAACGACCGAGATAGTGTGTATGGCTCTGAACGGATCTGACGTTTGTAATTCCCATAGCTGATATTTTACAGATAAAATTATGTCGGGTTAGATTATTAGATATATGAACCTTGAGTTACCAGGAAGCAAACTATAAAATCAACTGTCTAATCACATGAAGGAAGTTAATAAGTAAGTTATTTTAAACTACATGAGCAGTGTGACTAACGTCACAGGACCTACGAAGTAGGGTAGGCATTAGGACTCCGACGCGAACTGAAATCTTGGAAATCCCCACCCCCAGTTGAAATTCTGCCTATATTAAGATGGGCACTGCCCAAGTCAGAATCACCAGTGATTTCATCAAAAATAACCAGAAATTTCATCAAAAGTAGGTCAGCTCAGAACTTGTTGGTAACAGTCTCCTAATGCGCCTTCATTCCAAATATAAATAACGATTGCCGATTTAATTGTAATGATAATAATGATTCTATGTCATTCTCCTGAGCATGACTGGTACAAAGACGAATAAATAGCATCTCTACATCACGTTGTTATCTAGATATATGAGACAACACACTTTGGGTATCGGCAATCTGATGAATGTAGAATTGAGCATGACCGGTACAAAGACGAATAAATAGCATCTCTACATCACGTTGTTATCTAGATAAATGAGACAACACATTTTGGGTATCGGCAATCTGATGAATGTAGAATTTGAGGATTGTACTTGGCATACTATCTTAAATACAGCCTCTAAAAAACTGATTACATATCTGTTTAATTTCGTTTCCCATAATGTACCAGTTAATTGAAACATGTGTGTATATAGCAAAAGTGTGTATCTCAAGTTAACGGCAGCTGTTCAAATGTCCCCTGGAACGGTAATAAATTAATAAAGACGTCAACATGTGAACTCATAGAATCTGCACTGTCGATGGTTTAATGTAATACCGGTACCATCTGTTGTGATATTTTTTTAACTCCCAGACAGATCTGTTTATTTTTGTCTCCCCTGCTCTGACCTCTAAGAACAATTTAATTATTACACCATGGCAGTATTAACTGCATTCTCGAATACCAAGCCTATAAGATTGTTAGTTATGATCTGTTTATAGGCCTATTGGGGGTGACCTAGCTACACTGCTGTGACCTCTAGCTCTCAAAACAATTACGGATGGCATATCCCACCAGGTTTTATACTGTGTTATATATACAGTGAAACATACAGCCAAGGGTTCCCGATGGGCATGACAGTGCACTCGCTGAGCCATCAATAAATAATATAAAAAAATAACTATAAATCAAATTTTCATCAGAATTCGGCCAGCTCAGAACTTGCTGGTAACAATGCCCTAATGCACGTTCATGCCAAAAAGCAAGGTTCTAATGTCAACGGTTCTCCTTATTTGGTCGACGAAAGGATTCGGATGGACTGACTGACTCACTCACTCTTTACCGGACAATTTGCGATCTGTAGCCTACTTCGTAGGAAAAGGATGTGTGATGGTTACCCGAGAATAACTTCTTCGGGTGTGACGGTAGTGAACATGATTTTCATTTGAAAGTGAAACGACTGAAAGTGATCGTTATGTGCCAGTACTGTTAAAACACGGCAGTGTGACTAACGTCACTGGACCTACGAAATAGGGTTTGAGATAATTTAAGTGTGTACTCGAGAGATGACTTTGGGGCCCTGTGTGCTACCATGAGAGAATTTATATAGCGTCTCTAATTGACAGTGGGAACTATTAACTTTTCCAGATGTCACCGCTGGTGAGTCATTAGCGTAGCAACTATTATCGCCCTCAGTTTCTATTACCCTGGACACTGATCAGCCCAGCAGTACAGCACGAAGTGTTGGGGGGAGAGTCCGAGAGAGCGAGAAGTTGAGAAGTAAATGTTTGTAGTCCTTAATAAGACAGGAAACTGGATAAGAAACACAAATTTGAAGTGAAAAAGTTCAAGATCAGAGATTTGTTAGAATGCAAGAATCAAATCAGGCATCACTAGAGAGCCATTCTCCATGGATATATTTATTTGGCATTCAACTTCAAGGTACCTCATCTGAAGAGAGTACATAATAATAATCAATGAACAATAAAGCACACACGAATAAAATAAACAACTGGTTATAGGTTACTGAATTTAAAACACAACCATGATTTTATTATCGATTTCTTCAGTAATAACAGATAATAGGGTCATTGTTGTGTTTAAATTCAGTAATTTCTCTCATAAAATCCAGCCATTTTTTATTTCTTTTTGAGGTAGAACCTTTTTTAACTAATGAATGAACTGAAGAAATGATGCAATCTTGTATAGGCTGGATATATAAAACGTGCAGTATAATATGCCTTCAATTTCAATGGAATTCCCAAGACCAGCAAAGGAGTGAAAACGGATACCATCGGAATGTGTGTCAACATTACAATGTAGGCTAAAAATAGATTACTCAGGAATCT